>ONZP01000069.1:0-94462 GCA_900312805.1 Fusarium torulosum | reverse complement strand
TGGGAGATTTGGAATACAGAAGCTCTAGCAATTTCATGTTTTTATACCGTATTCTCATCTAATTTCGTCTAACTTGAGCAAACTTCGCAAGTTCAGATAGCTTGTATTAAGTTATAATATACTAATTATGCTAAATGAATAAAGCTTTATTAAGTTCCTTACTTTCCATAACTTTATGGAGTCTTATATTTTGAATTTATCAATGGAACTCTTTTAATTTTTAGGAATTTGTATATTCTACCATCCATCCATTCACATGAGGGCAACTGAGGATATGTCTGCAGGCACTATGCATACACATAGTATCCCAGAAAGAGGAGATAAACAAATTTTAGTTGGTACTGGCCCCAAGAGCACGCTAGGCGTCAAGGACACGAGTGCCGCCATCAGCTAGGGTCTGTGTCAGTGCTGCAATCCCGTACTAAATATTGATGATGTCATCTTTGCTAGCTTGCGTTTCAAATTTTCCGTTAATGATGACTGCATCTTTGTTGATGTTGGCGATATCTTCCTGGATGGGCTTGAGAGTATTTGTGATGGTGTCTTTGAGTCGTTTCTGGCGGACGCCGAAATATTGATAGCCAGCATAATGCGCTTGCATGGCATATTTCTCGTGGATATTTAGCCAGGGGATGGGGCTGCTATTAGAGATGTTATAATGACATCCAATGCCTATCTTGAGAAGGATGACTAAGAAATAGCAATATGCAAGTAAGTGGTTTCTCAACCAAGTCTCGCATTCGGAAAGTGTGCTAACATCTCAAAATCATACGACTGTCAATACAATCGCCCGTAGCGCTGGACTGCACACCCAGTTTCTGGCACGAGGGTCTCAGTAGGGCAGAATATTAGGCCGTCTCGGATTCGCATATCGTCAAACAAGGATTTTAACTATATAATCAGATTATTAATCGATTCCGACTTGTCTATCTGCTCTCATGGCATGCTGTGATCGAACAGTGGTCTTATCAATGACATCCTACAAAATTTCAATTCACTCATATGTTCACAAATAATATGATGTACCCAATAGCTTAAAAAGAAAAATGTGGGCTTATTCCGATAGACTGAACATGTGGTTATCTTCAACATCAAAGCGCATTCGTCTACATATGTGGCGTGCAGACTGGAGGAGTGGAGTTAGCTCGGTGCTGTGCCTCGGCCTTGGTGTATAATCTCCCCGGTTTGATCCAATGCCGGCGGCGCTAGTAGCAATTCGGTACGTACTACTTATCAACGCCCCGACCCCCTTTTAGTATAAAACGAAACGGAGCGACGCCATCAATCTTCACCATATTCACCTTATACTTCAAAGACGTCTTTTATATACCCACATCAACCTCACTTACATCATGGGTTCCGTTGAGTTCTCCCCGGATACTGATATCCCCAGCCTCGAGGGCAAAGTGATCCTCGTCACAGGAGGAAACTCAGGACTGGGACTCGAGACAATCAAGCAACTCTCGAAACATCAACCGGCTCGCATGTTCCTCGCTTCTCGCTCCAAGAGCAAGTTCGATCAAGCAATCACCGAGCTTAAGAACGCAGGATGTACTACCGACGCAGTATCTTTCCTAGAACTGGATCTCACTTCTCTGGCAAGCATCAAATCTGCCGCCAAAGCCTTCCAAGAGTCATCTACGCGACTCGACATTCTCGTCAACAATGCCGGAATTATGATGACAGCCGAAGGTCTGACTCAAGAAGGATATGAGATTCAAATCGGAACAAACCATATGGGCCATGCGTTCCTTACTCATCTTCTTCTCCCAACTCTGGAAGAGACCACCAAAATCAACTCTGACGTACGAATTATCTTCGTCGCATCAATCGCAGAGTCCATGGCACCGAAAAATCCCTATCAGTTTGATCAGTTCAAGACCAAGATGTCCAAGACACCAACCAACAAACGTTACGCTATATCAAAGCTTGCCAACGTCCACTACGCTGCAGCCATGGCAGAGCGATATCCCAACATGAAAATCATCAGTCTTCATCCCGGAGTCGTAAACACCAACCTCACTGCACCGGCCATCAGCGGGAGCCTCATCTTTGGAACGATAATTCGCTTGCTTTACAGCTTCATGGGCATTGATGTTGCCAAGGGAACTTTGAATCAGTTATGGGCGATTTCTGATCCCAAGGCTGAAAGTGGTGTTTTTTACCATCCTGTTGGAGTGGCAGGCAAAGGAAGCAAGTTAAGTCTTGATAAGGAGGCCCGAGAGAGGCTTTGGGAGTGGACACAGCAGGAGATTAAGCAGCATCTTTCTTGATTGCAGCCTTTTCTGGGGCTTTATTTCATATGTGATTGTTGTTTGTTACCAGCCTTTTTTCACAGCACGACGAAAGTTTTCTAATGTAATAGTTTTCTAGGGTACAAAGGCCCCGTAATAAATATATGAATGTATGATTTTATGCCGTGTCCGTGAACAACCGCAGTCTCTGATTTTCTGAAGGGCCAAAACCAACCGTATCATCACTTGATAGCCTCAAATTTCTCTTTCCTTAAATCGAGATCATAGTCAACCCACGATCTCTCTTTCGAAGAAAAGTCAGGAAGGTCAGGAGGAAGGACCAAATCAAATGGAGATTAACTACCCTGTAGACAAAAACTCCGCTTAACCCGACGCCTGGTGACCTGGCAACCAAAAAGAAAGCAACTAATTTAAACCATCCCTTTCCTCCAAGTGATTCTCATGCTCCTAAACAGCACCACTGCGAATTAATTTACATGATAGAAAGTGATTACAATCTCACAATTCCAAAATGGCCACAAATCTCCGGGGACCAGACAAAGCACCAAACGATTGCACACGTTGTGCCAACCGAAAGCAAACCTGCGATCGGATACGGCCACATTGCACCCGCTGTTCTACGTAAGTTTCCAAGTGAACGAATCCTTTATTTCATACGTTAATCATTGTGCAGAATCCCAAGCACTTCATGTGGCTACGTACGAGTTGCGACTGCCGCACCCGCCCAAGTTCAACAGCCTCTCTTCGAATATCATGTCAACATCCGGGATTCTAGTTCCGCACATTGGAAATTAACAAAAAAAGGGACAAGAAAGTCTCATGGATGCGGCTTTTAGATATCAATGGCCATTGGCTGCGGAAACGGTGCAAACTATCCTCGTCGAGCGTGGCCGCACTATCGAACAACTTCTTGAAGATGACATCTTCAAATGGTTCCCCATTGTGGAGAGTGGCCGCTTGGAGAGTAGCTCCTTGGAGACCTATGATATGGTCTTCGGCTTTGATAAGCCAAACATAGGTATGCCATTGTTGCATTTGGCTATCTTGCTCATCACCACCCCGCCTCCTATGGACGCCAAAGGAAGGCTTCCATTCCTACCCGGGATAACCTCGACCCTGTACCGCACTCTGAAGGCCATGTATGCGACAATGTCCCCTGGTATTGCGCCTAGTGCTTGTCTCGCCCAGACGCTAGGAATTATCGCTCTGTACGAGTTCGGTCAGGGAATGTTCGAACAAGCTCACTTAACAGTCACCTCGGCTTTTGCTGTGATAAGCATGTTGCCATTCCACCGCGATCCAGAGTTGACACTTACTTGGCAATTATGTCTGGCGACTCTCGACAGGTGAAGCAGATACGCCCCTGGTTTACGGTTACTTACTAATATGTATCAGGATGATCTCGCTGTCGACTCATAGCAGAGCACATGGCCAACGTAAGCGTGGGGATGATGTCACAGAGTTGCGCCTCGCCTGTCCCCCAGGTCACAACGTAGCCAATGATATTGACTCAAGGCTTGAAGCTCTTGCCGATCCTCAATGCTATGAAGCTTGTCACGAGCCACGAGCTCAAAAGATCATAGCTGTTGGCAAAGACGTAGAACAAGCAGGTCGCGTTCTAGACTATGTCAAAATATCAAGTGAAATCTACCCGGACATACGTGAAGCTTCTGATATTTTAGCAGAGGGTGACCTTATTAATGAAGAGTTCACGGCTATGAAAGCCCAGAACGGTGCCATGCAAAAACTCGAATCTTGGTTGACACATGAGCCACAAGCCCTATTGACTCTTAGGTACGTCCGCGGAAAGAGCATTGATGTGCCGATACTTACTTATCTACAGTGCCTTGCTTACCTACGACTATGATCCAACTCACCTAAGCATAATCGAACCTGAAAAGCCAGACGTTGCCGCTAGACAAAAGGTATGCCAACCGATGGCTATGAAGCTGAGCAAGCAAGTAGTCGCTCTTCACAAGAACAAAGAATTTGATATACATCAACTTTCTATGGTCGGTATGTTTTGCGTTATGCACAACATGGCCATGATGGTGAAAGACCCTTCGTTCAACTACGCGCACAAGGCCGCCATTGCCTTGAGACCAGCCATCAAGAGGTACGCGCTCAGGTGGCCGTTTGCAGGTAAGCACAGGCGATTTTTTTTTGGATTGGAACTATTCTAATGAACACTCAATCGACTACGCCGAACACATCACCGATTACATACGGCGCGAAAACGATATGATGGAGCGTCATAGGGTTTAACGATGGTCATGTGACATATCATATAAGTTAGCTAATTCATACCGATTGGTCAACTATCTAAGCTGGGAAGTGTGACGTATCAATATGCAAGGTGTTTCAGCAAAGGTCTCGCTTGGTCAGGAATTATATATACCCATACTGGGTTATACGTCGCTTAGAAAAACGCCGAAGCCCTCAATTCCAATTCGTCCCTGCGTATGCAGATCACGCGTCGAGTACGTAGCTCATTACTAACAAACGGGCGTTCCGGCCTCCGCGGTAGCCGTGGTCACCGAGAGTTTAAATTCTCCGAAGTATCCAATCGATTCTCTCTTCGTAAACTCAGTTTCTCGATACCACCGTCACCAGTGCGACAAAAACACCAAAAAAATGAGTGAGAACAACAACAAAAGGAGGTTCTTCAACTATCCTGAGCCTCAGCAGGGGTAATATCTCACTTGTTAACGATGGTGGATGGATTGCTGACGTGCTGCTTACTGCTAGGCCTCGTGTTCCGTATGCTATTGAGAGGAACCCGAATCCTGTGATTAGAGGACGTCTCCTCGTGGTAGCAGCATTTATGTGAGTGCCTTACACAAACCTTTGAGACTTTTGTGGCTAATATTCTGTAGAATGGAATGGGTTCGATTTATTCGCGAAATGGCGTGGTCAAACGCTGGTTTTGCTTCGCTCCGGAAGATCCGGACTTATCTCGAGGATTACCAACCACGCTATGATCCGACCGTCGTCCCACTCGCCCTATCAGAAGCCGAAGCGAAAGAACGCGGTGAAAGAGTCCAAATTTCTGCTCTGCAGCAAGAAAACACTGCGCAAAGACTCAACGCTTCTAAATTCTACTCAGCGGCTGATTATAGGGACTTATACCTATCTGGTGAATTGACTCCCGTTGACGTGGTCAGGGCCATTCTGCCTCTTGTCCAGCTTGATGGGCCTCAGCGTGGAAAACATGCGAATGGGTGGAGGGAACTTAAGATCGATCAGATCATGAGAGCTGCTGAAGCTTCAACGGAGAGGTACAAGAATAAGCAACCTCTTGGGCCGCTTGATGGAGTTCCCTCTGCTATCAAGGATGACTACGACTTAGACGGCTACTCTACAACTCTTGGCTCTTGTAGAGAGTACGCCAAAGAACCTGCCAAGGGAGAATCGTCTACAAGCTGGATTGTGCGAAAGCTCGAAGAAGCCGGCGTCGTTATCATCGGAAAACTCGCCATGCATGAGTATGGACTAGGTACGTTGCCCGTATTCTTATTCTTATTCTTGATGCTGACTTACCTTATCAGACACGACCGGAAATAACCCCAATCAGGGCACTCCACGCAACCCATTCAATTCAGGCTATTATACCGGCGGCAGTTCCTCTGGTCCTGCATATGCCGTTAGTTCCGGGCTAGTCCCCCTTGCGCTGGGTAGTGATGGCGGTGGTAGCATTCGCATCCCGGGATCTTTTTGCTCGGTGTTTGGCCTCAAGCCTACGCATGAGCGACTCACCTCTTGGCCTGGTGCGAATCACTCGCCTACGTGTGCAGTGCAGGGTCCTCTTGCGGTTGATATGCGTTCGTTGGCTGCTGCTTATGAAGTCATCGCCGAGCCGCATCCTTCAACCCAGTTCCCGCCTTTAGCTCTTCAACCATCACCCCCGGTGACGAAAGTGCTAGGGATTTTCGATGCGTGGATTTCACGCGCGGAAGCCGGTGTTCAGTCGCTAGTTCGCGGCATGGTAGAGTCTTTGGCTGCTAAGCACGGGTATACTCTCGTCCCGATTGAAATTCCCTTTCCTGCTGAAGGTCAGATGGCGCACGCACTTACTGTTCTCACCGATGCATCGACTTTACTCTTTGATACTTCAGGACTTACGCCGGCTAATAAGATTCTCCTGGCCCTTGGTCGAACGACACCTGCTACTGATTACTTGCTGGCTCAGAAGTTCCGAGGAATGATGATGCAGCACCTTGCATATCTGTGGAAGACATATCCAGGTATGCTAATCATCACACCCACTACAGCCTGTGCCGGTGCACCTATCAGGGGTGGAAAGTCTGAGTTGTCTTATGGCGTTAACGACGGAAACTACACACTTCAAAGTATGGAATATGTCTGGCTGGCCAACTTCTGCGGTCTCCCAGCCATAACCGTTCCCGCTGGATACGTTGTACCCGTGGGTAGCAAGGGTGCTGGAGAAGTTGCCGATGGTGATACTGAGGGCAAGATCCCAGTTGGACTCATGGCAACGGGCGAGTGGTGCAGTGAAGATGCGCTACTGCAGTTTGGTTTTGATGCTGAGGCGGCGGGCCAAGATTTGCGATGCAAGCCGCCGATTTGGGAGGATGTTATTTCTCAAGCTAAAGCGGTATCAAGAGATGGGTTGACCGGAATTGTTAGTGAGTAGATCCGAAGGCAGATTCGGTAGACTACAGTAGTATAGTATGAGCTTTGAGTGAGGGGTTGGAGGATATATCCTAGAGCATGCAGATGATCTATGTTTTTGTCTAGTTTAACGGAGCAAATAAGGAATTTCCAAATGGACTATGCATAGTAGTACATCCTAGGAACAGATCATAGTAGTGAATCCTTCAAGAGGCGAGGTGCATATGGTTGCCTTGGCACAGATCCTCGTATTCCCTGCTTGACTCCGCAGCGTCAGCTCACGTGTCATCACCCGTTCATCCTCACTTAGTACTCCAACTTGTTACAAACCTTCCAGTCTACACTATCTCTATTGACGGTAGATCTTCTCACAACTTTCAACGATCAATCCATCACTCTCAGCGAATCAAAATGACTGATCAGGTCAGCAACGGCGTCGGCGCACCACCAGTGCAGTACGACATCCGAGAACTCTCCAACTCTGAAGAAAACACCCAGCGAGTATGGCAAATGTGGCAGACAGTCTTCCCAGACTGGCCTATCGAAAAAGAGAGATTCAACAGCCTTCTCTTCAGTCTCCCAGGCCATCATCATTGGATTCACGAGAACGGCTTTTGTTTATCCTTCTACTCCAAGACTGAACCACTAGGTCGAATTGCCGCACTTGGAGTCCTGCCAGAACATCGTCGCAAGGGTCTCGGCACTGCCCTGTTGGATAAAGCCAAGACTGGCTTGAAAAACGCGGCTCGTGAAGATGAAGGTAAAGAATTAGCTTCTTTGGAGCTGGGTTCTGTTTTCCCTCGGTTTTGGTGGCAGGTGCCCAATAACTTTCCGTCGGATGTGAAGGATTTCTTATCTCACAGAAGTAAGTGCCATGCCGAATACCGAAAAGATATATTTTCTGATTGAAAAGGCATTCATAACGCTTCCCAACCGGTCCGGGACCTCTACAAAGACATCCGAGAGACAATTGTACCGCCTGAGATAATGGAGCGCGTTTCAAAGACAAAGGCCACGTTTTCTCCGTGGTCAGCAGAGTTGTACGAAGAATGCATGGCCAAACAAGAAGCCCAATTCGTCAGTTCCCCTTTCCCCCTCTCACTGCCAAACATCTAACAGACTTAGGGCTGGTCCGGTATCTACAAAGCTCTCGCAGCGCGTGATCTGCACAGTGAAGTGATGGTAGCTTTCGACCCCGATACCAACGAGCAGATTGGCTGGACGTTGATGTGCTCATACTCTTCCATCGCTCACGTCTTTGCCTTCCTTCATCTTCTTCCATCCGGAGAAAAGACGGGTCTTATCGCTGCTGTTGGAGTGGATGAGAAAGCAAGAGGTAAAGGTATTGGTTTAGCTCTCGTTGTGAAAGCAATGGAGAATCTGCGTGAAAGAGGAATGGACGGTATTCTCATCGATGCGGTGGCGATTCGAGGCTTTTACGAACGTTTGGGCTTTGAGACGCAGTGGGAGTATGAAGGGTATGGTTGGTAAACTAACTTGGCTAATAAAAATATCTCGACCGTATTTATGTATTTATCACTATGAAATTTGCGAAAATCTCTAAGAAAACGAGGAACAAAAGAGGGAGAAGAAAGCGGAGTCAAAAAAGGCAAAGTTATAAGGGGGAAAGGTGACAGGAGACCGACAGGATGATAGCTTGCTGTCAGCATCAGGGTCTTGTTCCTCATCATCCCGTCCGTTTTAACTCGCGTCTCGATGTAACGTATCCTCGGCATCCTTTAGCACCTTCTCAATATCCTTGAGATCATACCTTCTTGCCATATATAAAGATGTCCAACCCATCCTATTCTCCACGCTCAAATCAGCCTTCCATGATAGAAGATATTTCACGCTTCTCAGGCTTGCTGTTCTGACGGCATGGTGAAGGGCAGTCCCACTGCCGGGCCATACTTTTGGACCTTCTGCTTTATATGCGTATTCGAGCTGGTTGATATCGACCAACTCATTTTCCAAAAGGAATTCCATGATGGCAAAACGGTCGTTGTCGTATTCGGCCGCCTCAACCGCTCGGTGCAGGGCATTACTCCTGAAGAATTGTGCCCCGGCGCGGTATAGCATCTCGACCACTTCGACGGAGCCACGCTGCCCGGCGAGACTGGGGATATCACCACACCCGCATGACGTTACCATGTTGGGGTTTGCGCCAAGTTCCAGAAGGCGCATGACTATATCTGGACGCTGGAGGAAATACCTGGATATTGTTAGAACGGAACATCATGAGAGAGGGAATGCATATTTACCCGAGGACAGAACAAGGACGGGGAGAATAAGGCTGGTCGATATCAAAGCCATGAGAAACAAGTGCACAGGCAATATCCATGGGCCCTTCCAATATAAAGGGCCATGCGTCAAATCTCGTTGGTGTGATCATTCTTTCTCTCAAAAGATAATTGACCATGCTGAGGCTACCCTGTCGGCAGGCCAGTTCAAGAAGACGTTTCTCCCCTCGACTCATGAACTCGGGATCGAGATCTTCACTCCTGGCCTCTATATCCCAGAGAATAAAAAAGATCGGCGCCGTGTTGCGGTTAGAATGCGTTACAGCATCTACGAGTTGACTAAGGATCCAGCCAGCTCTTTCTCTGAAGGGTGCGAGACTAGCCATGGCGCTCTGACTGGTTTGGCTCATTGTGAGGGTTTGAGATGAGAGGTAGAAGACAAGAGAGGATTGGGTGGATGGAGAGTGACAAGAGGGGAGGATCGAGTAGACAGAAAAGTAAGGATCGAAGGATCTTTATATGGCACATTGAAGGGATTATAGATTACTACAAAAATTTATTCTCGTTAAAATGAGGATTTGAGCAATGTTAATAAGAGTTTATCGTCCAAAAAGCTGCCTTTACGTGCTTTAACTGTCATGTTTGGTACGGCGAGGATATAGATTTGGTTAAACTTTTAGCTTTTTCGTGAGATATGGCAGTGTTACTTTCTACCTGTATTAAAATAGTGTTTTAGGTTTATAAATATGCTTTATAGAATAATATGAATAGGAAAAGGCCGAATCCAAAAGATGAGGACATTTTGGTCGTCATATTGGACTTGTTTTGACAAATCGGTGCCATCTCACTCGGCGCTGAAGCATAGGTATATATCTTTTATATACTTTTATCATCCAAAGGAGAGACAGGCCAACGAAATACTGTGCGATTAGTGAACCCTCGTCGATATCAAATTCCGTGAGCTGACTTTGAACTGTCAAGAGAGACTCTGTATTGTCGGTTTCCAAATCATTCTCAGTATGTCCGAAACGCTGAAGGTTTTGCGGTGTTTGTTTACGTTTAAGCAAGAGCTAAATTAACGATGAATTTCACAAAACCAATATTTATTCTAAATATAACCCCGTTATAATTAGCTCCATTTGTTGAGTGCTTGTTGAAATAAGTTAGAGATGCTATATGCCGGGACCTTAGCTCATCATAAAACTTCTATTCCAAAGCACATCCCCAAGAAAGGCGATCAGTTCGATCGTGATATTACCTATGAACAGCTAAGTAGCTTTGATTGTAGAAGCATCTACCGACTCAGCTATCCAAAATATGTTCCAGCTGCTCACTATGTATCCAGTCTCAAAGATCGTCTTCACTAATCATTGCTACTCGCGGCATTACTTTGGGGTTGTGATGAATTTTTATTCCTCATCATCTCACAATCAGAACTCGAATATCACATCCGATCATCTATATCATCAAACTCGGTATCAACGCAAAAACCCAAAAGATCACTATTATACATATTGCATATCACGAGTCTTGAGCGCAAAAGAGGGTTACACATTGTTTCTCAGCTAAACTCTCAATCGGGAAGCTGGTTAAGAACCAAGGCTTTAGCTAACGTTGGGTATCTAAATATGCTGATCACTTCTTCAACGGCTTAGCTCTTGTAACCATCAACAGGTTGTGATACCCCGCCTTCGTCATGCACTGGACGTACCTCTTATCGCAAACTCAGAATGTTGATGACCCCGGTCGATTAAGAACGAAGCTTTCTCGTCGCGCAGTAGAGTTTCGCACAAACGTGTCTTTTGGAACTGTGGCCACACGTAATAAATATCTCCTCTACAAAAGTCCCCTCGACATCTTACGCTTTCATCAACACCAAGGTCCTCGTCCGAGAGTAAATTGAACCAGATGGGTTATTTCCAGGCTTTGGCAGCTCTGTTGAGCTTCCTACCACATGTTGCGCAATCGCATCCCTGCGACAGTTCCTATCCTCCCGCCACGTCGCCGCTGAATACCAGACAATTCTCCAACAATCTCGGCGCCGTTGCCAGCGAGAGTAAGATATGCAGCACCATTGGAATCAACATCCTGCGCGAGGGCGGCAATGCTGCTGATGCCATGGTTGCAACTGTCTTGTGCGTTGGCACAGTTGGTAAGAAATTCTCTCCATTGTGACTTGAGTTTTGGCTGATTGGTGAAAGGCATGTATCATTCTGGTATCGGCGGAGGCGGTTTCATGCTCATTCACAAGGGCGATGGTAAGAATCAGACAGCACCGTATGAGTTCGTCGATTTCCGAGAGACGGCGCCTGCAGCTGCTACGCAGGATATGTTCAAGAACAACGTCAATGAGAGCATATCTGGAGGCAAAGCAAGGTAATAGTACTTCCTCCGTACCTTTAGACAGTAACTGACACGTACTGCAGTGGAGTTCCAGGCGAATTGCGTGGTCTTGAACACCTACACAAGACCTATGGACGATTGCCCTGGTCGCAGCTCGTGCAGCCCGCTATCAAAGTCGCCCGCTATGGATTCCCCGTCAACAACGATACTCTAAAGTTCATGAAGATGACGTACAAAAATTCCGAGAACGAAAGCTTCCTCCTCAACGACCCATCATGGGCGATTGATTTTGCTCCCTCAGGGAGACTGGTCAAGTTTGGCGAAAAGCTTACTCGCAAGCGATATGCGGACACTTTGGAAGTCATAGCTTCTGAAGGCCCAGACGCTTTCTACGAGGGTCCTATTGCCAATGCGACTATCAGGACTTTGAAGCAGAAACGAGGTATCATGACGAATGAGGACCTGAAGAACTATACTGTCGCCATCCGTGAGCCTGTGCAGATTAACTACAGAGGCGGGAAGATCACGAGTGGTTCGGCTCCTTCGAGTGGCGCGGTAGCTCTAGCTGCGCTGAATATCTTGGATGGCTATGACTTCCTGGGTGATCCGAACCGAGTCAACGACACCACTTATCTCACCGACGAGGCATTCAAGTTCAGCTACGGAATGCGCAGCAATCTAGGCGATCCAAGCTATGTCAAAAACCTACAAGAGTACCAAGCTCAGATGTGCTCCAACACTACCGCGCAGGAAGTTCGCGCCAAACTCGATGGTCGACCTCTAAAGCTCAGCGAATACGATCCCAAAGGCCTTGAAAGCTTGGATACCCCTGGAACATCACATATCGTCACCATGGACGAGTCCGGGCTCGCGATAACGCTCACTACCACGATCAATCTCAACTTTGGCTCGCAGGCTATCGTCCCCGAAACCGGAGTCATCATGAACAACGAGATGAACGACTTCAGTATCCCCGGCGAATCGAACCAATTTGGCTTCATCCCCAGCGAAGCCAACTTCATCCGCCCCGGAAAACGGCCTCTCTCCAGTATATCCACCACTATCGTTGAAGGCGCTGATGGAAAAGTCTCGTTGGTAACTGGGGCTGCTGGTGGAAGTCGAATCATCACTGCTACTGCCCAGGTTATACTGAATGCACTGGATAAGAACATGACTGTAAAAGAAGCACTTGCTGCGCCTCGGCTGCACGATCAGCTTGTCCCTCGACAGGTTTCGTTCGAGTACAAGTTTGATAACTCGACGGTTGCGTATCTGAAGGAGATTGGGAATAATGTCACTTGGGTGGCACCAGGACAGAGTACTGCGCATGCTTTAAGGAGGTTGACGGATGGATCGTTTGAGAGTGGTGGAGAGCCCCGGCAAGCGAACTCTGGAGGGTTCTCGACTTGATTCGTCATTGTTATCTTTCACTCATGCTCAAATCACATTGCTAGCTTTTAGTCCTCCCGGAAAGCACACGTGGCTTGAAGGACTTGTACACACTCTGAGGCATTGTGAATAGTGGCTGAGACATGTGATCCATTGCTGTGCCCACAGTAAAAAGAAGCCCGTGTCTGAAACTCTATTTAGAACAAGCAGAATGATTCCAAGTTACCTGTTACTCTTCGCAGCTCTATTTCCAGCCCCTATAGTTTCCAAACCTCCAAATTGCGGTATCGCGCAACAAGAGGGTTCATCTGTCTAAAGCCGATCCTTCCGCCACGCACAACCGGCCCCGTCGAGCGATCCACGTCCTCCCAAGAAAAGATCTCCAGTCCATTAATCAAGAATGTGATATCCCGCTTATCGTGAATGACCTCAATTTTGTAATAAGCACCCTGTGTATCCTCAACATCCGGGAGCGGATCAGCACCCTGCGCAACAAGGTGAAATCCCGGCGATTTTCGCAAATTCGCTAAATGGAATGCCCTCTCCTCTGGCCATCGGCGTCGAAAGTATGAAGCGTGTAGAGTACGGATGTCGCTGGAGTGATATTGCGGATAAGAGCCGTTGCGGGGTTTGAGATCCTTGTCGAAGATGCTGCCACCCTCGGTAGAAGCTGCGCCGAAGAAGATGATGGCCAGACCGGGTTCTTCAATGGGGGAGAATTCCCAGCTGATGCGGATGCGCTCGGGGAATACCTCTGGGACCCAGTAGACGAAGTCTGAAGAGGCAGTCAGTTCGAGGGTGTTGTTGGAGATGGATGCTTTGACTGGGCCTTCAGCAACCCAGTCTGTGATGGCATCGCTGCTGTTGAAGGTGTTTCTGTAGAGAAGCTTCTCTGCGGCGGCTGAGACAGCCAGGAGAGGGTATAGTAAGACACTTCGCATTATGTCTGTGTTTAAGAGTGTTCAAAGTCAGGTAATCAATGAAGGCTTGCCTCTTGGTTATATATGCTCCAGTGCTCTGTCGTCTTCAGAGACGCACCGCCATATCCACTGCTATATCAGGCTTGGTGCGAAGCGAACCCTGTCATGTTGTCATTCCGGCGCGGAAGATGTGCTTCAATTTTGAGTGACGATCTTCACTTTTAAAAGCGCCGGACTGGGTTTGGAGGAAATCAGCCAGTAAAGTTCCACCAATTGCGGCTTGAGCCAGGGGTCGTCAACCATTTACCAGATGTCTTGTAAATGTTCAATGAAATCTCACAGGTATGTCAATCATATCGGCAATACCGAAAAGGCGAAAGATACAAATGAGACGCATGTCTGGCATATTTCTACTTGTTTTGAGCTCTTTGAGAGTTTCAGTTATCAGAAACAGTTATCATGGTCCAGGAGCAACTACCTCCGGTCAGAAAGCACTTCCCTTCTTGTGGGAATGGTTAAGATAGGTTGGAAAGGCCGATGCTGCGTTTCTTACGCATTGTTTTGGCTTCGTGATAGAGCTTGAGATAAATAGAATTTAATAGATATATCCCTTCATATATGTTGTGGTCTTATTCTCCGGATCGTAGCGACCTACTCAAACCACTTCGATTAACCCATGGCTATGGCTATCTTGGTCTGGGATCCTTTCTCCTCTGGAAGAGAGCCATGACAGCGAGATCATTAGAGTCCTTGCTGGTCTCATACGATGGACGTGAGGTTAAATCCGGCAAGTTGGCATTTCGAGAATATAAGATACAGTAATACATGGCCACTTACCTGGTCCATATCACGGTAAAGTATAGAGATTTTGGCTTTCGCTTTTTTTTTATAAATCTAAAGAAACCTTTTTTCTAGAATCAACTTTTTTCAAGTAACTTTTGTGCAACTGAAGTTTCCTTACCTTCACAATCAGGTAGTGTTTACTATACTTGAGGTAGCCTGAAGAGAATTCAATGATCATGGTCCAGTAGAAAGTTAATTGTGCATATACATACGACAGATTTTCAGCATCACTGACTCTCTGCTCTCAGCTAAGTCCGAAACAGACAAGTTATCTGGGTGCAATTCGCTTATTCATATAAGATGTTACAGAAATGACTCTGTACGTGCATTCTAACCATATAAGCTTAATTTATAGTAGGTACTACTCTAAACGAAACATATCTGTAACATCGTTTCATCGGGTCGTTGTTATGTTTCAGGTGCAGGGTGACAAACCGTGACATGTTCTAAGCTATCATTTTTCGCAGCGTTCAGTCCATCAGGCTCAACACTTTCAGTATGCTATGCCCAAATTACATTGTTAACCAATATCCAATCACAAGGCAAGATGGCCGAGCGGTCTAAGGCGCTGTGTTCAGGTTCAATTCGAACTAGTAACGATTCGCAGTCTCGAAAGGGGCCTGGGTTCGAATCCCAGTCTTGTCAGCTTTCTTTTTGCGTGTCATGCTGATGTTTTGAGGTCACGGTTGCTTGCGTAGAGCATTGGAACGATTGCTTCGGTCTCAGTGGTGGAGGCCGTTGAGATAGACTACGGTCAAGATCACGGCCGAACGCCGTGTCCGAAGACAATGCCCGGTGCATCAACCCATTCTAAGCCGAGAGATCGCTTTATCGTTATCCATTTTGAGAGTAGTTGTTTGATAATAGAGTATGTAGATCTCTGCATGATAAGCACTACTCGGCAGTGCAGCAATGAGCCTCACCGAAGAAGCCGACAATACCATATCACAGTTGCGGATATGGATGAATACTATGAATTTTAATTGAGAACTGTTTCAAGCGCAATTTCCCGATCGAACGGCGTAGACAATATTGAATTGACTTGAGATTACCTCCCTTCATCATCGAATAACTAACACCACGTGCAACAACTAACAAAGAGCCACCATCTTGACAATTCCGAGCTTAAATGTACACGTGGGGTAAATACCTTAATTGCTTGGCGTGACGACGGGCGATTTAATTTCATTCCGCAAGTGACAAAGCCCACTCCCTTGCAAGCGCGTCACGCATCACCCGGCGCTGTCGGATATAGCTTATGCTGCACTAGGTTATCACGTAGCACAGGGGTCCCGCAAACCTTGTTTTCTTCCACCCCCTGTAAGTTACTGATTGTTGCGGCACTTGCTGCTTCATGTGTGTGTGAGAGATGCTAATGCCAAGAGATACCCAAGCTCGTCCAGCCACAATTCCATGACGAGGAAGCTTGCGACATCGCCAAGCTCTGGGGAGTTACTTAAGGTCTTGGGGTGACCACATTTTGTTTCTCACCAAACAATTCACTACCACTGCAAACAGTCTGTTCACTGTCACAACAAGCAACACACCACTAAGCAAGCAAACCATTCAACTCAACGATATCCCGCCATCATGCTTCTCCTTTCAAGTATCACCCTCCTCTCGTTATTCACAAGCACACTAGCCAGTGCCTTACCACAAGGCGCAAACACATGGAACACACTACAGTCCATCCCCATTGCTCCGCGACAAGAACACAGCGCCGTCTCCATTTCAGAAAAGACATTGGCAATTCTCGGCGGAATTGTCCCCAATAAAGACGCGACTGGCGCCGCCGAGACCACTGGAATCGTGCAGTTCTTCAACACACGCACAAATCAATGGCGGCGATTCGCAACAGAGGCACCTGTCAAGACTAACCATCCCAACGTCGCCGCTGTCAATGGCAAGATGTACCTACTAGGCGGCCTCTCAGATATTGATAATGGTGCCTGGAGAGCTTTCCCGAATTCTTGGGTTTATAATCTCGACCTTGACGAGTGGACAGAGCTTGAGCCACTTCCTGAGGGTGAGGCGAGGGGCAGTGCTGCTGTGGGTGTTCACGGCAACGTTATCTACATGGCTGGTGGTATGAGCATCCTCGAGCTCAAGCCCAACGGAACCCAAGGCACCGTTGATGTTGTATCCGCTTTCGACACCAAAACTTCCAAATGGCTTGATCTTCCTGAAGCCGCAAAGACACTCCCCGAAGGGCGCGACCACGCTGGTGTTTCCATCGTCAAAAACAAACTCTACGTCCTCGGCGGCCGCACCCACGGCCAGCACAACGTCAAAGATACTGTCTTCATTCTCGATCTCGACAACCTGGAAGCCGGCTGGACAACAAGCGAAGCAAAGATGCCTACTCCCCGCGGTGGTGTTCTTTCAGCAACTGTTGGTAGCAAAGTCTACATCATGGGTGGAGAGGGCAACCCGGTGAACGGCAGCAAGGGTGTTTACGATCAGGTCGAGGCGTTCAACACCGAGACTGAGACTTGGGAGGAGCTTGGCACGATGAAGGTTCCTCGACATGGAGGTGCCGCTGTTGCTGTCAAGGGTGGCATTTACATTCCTGGTGGGGGTGTTGCTGAGGGTGGTGCGCCTGTTGATACCGTTGACGTGTACTGGCCTTGATTTGGTATTCATTGAGTGTTTTGTTATGTTGATACGGAGCATATGGGACGGAGTTTGCATTGGAGGCGTTATTTGAAGCTTTCAGACTGGCTTAGGGATGGTTATTCGTCTTTCTTTTTAAGAATGTTGGTTTTTATCTATAGCTTAGCGTGTTACGAACTTTATGACACCCCTTCGTTGTTTATGATACCTCTTATAAACCAATGGCATGACTCGGAGTGCTGACGTTCGTGTATCAGGCACTTACAAGCCATCCACGCATTTCAAACTTGGACACGGCCAAAATGCGGTTCAGAATGGCCACAAAAGTCGACATAAGAAAAGCAAGCAGGGAATCCTCTCTGATGTTCTCTGCTGGAACCACTTCTCGATGTTTGTTCCGTGGCGGTGGGGAGAACAACTTGGGTACCTGAGCGATTCGCTTCCCCCGATGGGCTTTTTGAAAGTCCCCCCGGTGGTTCAAGGAGGATATTGTGTCCTTCACATCGAGAGCATGTGGAATCAAGGCTTTTTCTCTTCTAGTAAGAGTATTCAAGGCATTTCGAGACCTTTGATTTAGTGACGGGACAAGACTCCCAAGCGATAACAAAGGCTGTGACTGCATGACCAATGCCACCACAGTTCTTGATTTTGTCGCTCGCTATCTTAGGATTATCATATACCGATCGCTCAAGTGGTCGTTAAATGTTTTAAAATCTCTGAAGCTCAACGGCTGTACTATTGGGGTGTTTCTGTAATGACACCACGGCAAGGTCCATAATCTGAGAAGATATATATACTCCTCCCTGGAACAATCGCAATCTATTGGAGTGGTAAAGCAGCTCTTGACAACACAATCATAAACAACGGTCTTCGACGCGCGACTAGAATCATTAATTCCCACGCTGCGGTCTGGGGCTGACAGATACTCGTGGGGAAATTACAGACTCAACTTGGAGGGATGGCAGTCATATATGCTAAGACTGGCACTGCCATGAGTGAACATGGGAAGCATAGGCGATTAATTAAGCTTATCTAGGATCCTAGTTCTTGCTATTCCGACACGTTGAGCCTGATAATGACTTTGGTCTCTAGATTGGCTCTCTGGTTCATTGAACCTCAAGTGTGTTCATGGCCACTTGGCTGATCCGTCAGCTATTTAATCGAGGGCATCAATATCGTCCAGTCTCGTCTCCATGTCACAAAAGAACCAATCTTCCAGAATCGAGACCACTAGAAAGCGCAATGAATACGTATACTCATAGTCTATGTACCGATCAAGCCCATCTGTGAACTCCAAAGCATATCCTGCGAAGCACCACGCTCAACAAAACAAATACAGAGTTTAAGCAAACCAGTCGAGAATTGCCTTGCCCGTCCATATCATCGGATCATCTCGATACGTTCTCTCTTAACCCTTTTGTCCTTAGGGTGAATTTCGTATCGCCCTCCCCGAAAGGCAGCGCGACAACATCCTCAAGACTCTCGATATGCGCATCATCCTTATTATACCCGTTGCTCTTAAGAGCAGCTCTTAACGCGTCGCTCTGCTGATTGGCCTCACTGTCCGTACTCCCTCTGCGACTCTCGGTAAGACTACCAGAATCGCCATCTAACTGCGCAGACATGGTTGACATTCTGCCCTTAATCCTGCCAGCCCACAAGCCGCGGACGCCGCCCTTTTTGCGCTCGGGAACCTGATCGCTCCCGGCGCTACAAACGTACAGCAGATATTTGATGTTGGGGAGAGTATGTCGTATATCGACAACACGAAGGCCTTGCGATGAGCAAAGCGCCTCAATGTTCTTGTTGAGTAGGAACCATGCATATTCGAAGCGCCACTGTCCAGCTGTTGAACCACCGCGCGGAAGATATAGTGGAAACTCTCTACGCGAGGCGGTCTTTTCCGAGAGCAAAGAGATGCCGTCGCGCGCGTAAGATCGAGAGCCGAACCAGTCAAGCGGATAAGGTAGTGGATATGATAAATAGAACTGTAGGTGTTTTGCAAGTAATGCAACAAAGCCCAGTCCAGCTGACAAGACATCCTCTGAGATATGCTTCGCAGTAGAGGCATCGTATGTCGAGTTGGGGAGTGGTATGTTGCATATTTGGAACGAAAGCGGTGGCGCATTAGGAATTGGCGTTATGGGAAATATGTCTGTGAGGTCGGAGCAAATCCGTCTTCGTTGGCCTCGGATCTGGTGCTGGGTTTGTTCTAGAAGTTCCTCGGAAGCGGCCAATTTCTCCCTATTGTTGGCCATATCTGTCTCAGCTTGAGTCTGAAGCTCCCTCCCCTTGACAATAGCTTCGCGCCGGGCTTTGATCGATTCTCGAAGGTCGTCTCGTTTCTTTTGCGTGATATTGTTCGAACGTCGTTGCGCCGCCACAAACTTCTCGGCCATCACAACGGCTTCTTGCGCCGTTCCTGATCTGTCCACAGGACTATCGTCTAACATATGGTTTATTTCTTCCATCAATCGTTGCTGCGTCTCTATGGCGTCTTCTATCGAGCTTTCTAGGTTGGCCAACTTCATGAGCGCATTGTACGACGAAGTCGCTGTAGGCGGTGCTTGCTTCGGTTCGGATATCTTGTTCGGGAAATCGAAAGAGTAAACTCCGTCCTCTAGATGGAATATTAATGCGTTCGGTGGGAAGTTTCGGTCCATAAGGGTGCCTATAAAGTTGAGGCGGCGGAGATCGATTGTTTCGTCGAGAAGAAAGGTCCACGTCTCGGCTTTTGGTCGTCTTGCCCAGACTCGTATTACAAGGGAATAACATCTTGAAATTGCGGATGCACAGGTTTCGAGGCTGAAGAACTTGAAGTTAAAGCTCTATACATGGTCAGATTGTTGTTGGCTTCCAATGCACAGTCACCTTACCGTCGCGCGCTCACGCACTTCGCTGACGTAGACAGGATCATCATTCCCATCCACATGCAGCGAGTAAAACACATCCCCAGCAGACTCCTCGAAAAACGTTTCCAGCTTCTTTTGCCTCGCAAGGGGATTAACATGCGCCAAGCTCAAGCTCGTCCTGCGTTTCTGCTGGGGTCGCAAATCAGGTCGCTTGCTATCCTTCCTCAAGCTCTCCGACGATTTCGACGGGTGCAATTGATTCGACTCCCTGAGCACAGGTAACTTGCTCGAACTCATAGCAAGATCCGCATCGTCGGCTGTCCTAAGACTCGTCGGCGCGAATGATAAGTTGCGCAGCCATATTCCGCGGAGGTGACGAAGCTTGCGATTCTGGGCGAGAAGACGGGGACGTCGAGGTTCGGCAAGGGAAGACATGGTGACGGCAGTGACATGCTGCGATTGCGCAGCTTATTATGTTCGCGGTTATGACATTGAAAGGAAATTGGTGAAGCTCTAGGTGTGAGGATGGTGAATCTGATATGGGGGGAGAGGGGAGTCGTCATCATGTTAAGGTACGAGAGCTTGAAGCTTAGCTGGGATTGCGAATCGCGATAGTTGCATATAGGCTTTAACGGCATGCACACAATACGTTACCTACCCTGTAATAGCCAACAAAGCTTCTTTTTGGGTGATTGCCACGAACTCATTTAAAGCAGGGCAATCTTTGATTCGTTATTAGAGTGATCGTAACTCTTTTGCCCCTGATCTACCATTACTGCAGAAGGTTCCCTAGTCTAATGCACCCGAATTTAAGAATAAAGTGAGGCATCATCAAACTTCGAAATCCCAAGCGGCTCGAAGCATGCGTGCGTGATCTTACCATTCACGACCTCAATCCATCGAGATCAGCAGTTTGCCCAAGCAAGTTGATCAACGGCAAAAACAGCTTCTCTCCGCCCTCTTCTGATGTGCCAGGAAGAAGCTTCTTCAGATCATCCCAATTCTTCCAAAACCAGCCCTCGCACTTCTGGGGTTCGAGAATCTGCGTCATGTGAGCTTAATACCCCACGTTGACTGCTGTGGACCTACCTGGGGTTCAGCATTCTCGTCTACCATCTCACAGCGGACAAAAATGGTAATGTAGTGCTTCTTCTCCTGCTCAAATACATCGTTCGTCACAGCGACGACCTTGATGGCGCGGATTTGTAGGCCGGTTTCTTCGAGAGTCTCTCGCTCGGCGCAGGTGAGGAAGCTTTCGCCGTAGTCGAGATGACCACCTGGGAGTTGAATAGTGCCTAGTTTGTTAGCTTGAGTACAGCGCTTTTTGCTTAATGGTATTTCCTACCTGCTCCGTGGCTACCTGTTCGCTTGCCAGTGAGGAACTTGCCATCGCGGGAGTAGATAAGCGCGGCAACACCAACGCGAGGATTGGGAGCTTCTGTCGACATTGTAGCAGTATATCTTGGGTATAGGATGCAAGTATAATTGAGCCTAATGAGCTATTCGTTCAATAAGTAAAAGAATCCTGCGAGATACGTTTCAGTTTTATGTCAATTAGAAGAACGCCCAGCGGGCGCAGCTTTGTTGTTGGTAGGCGATGAGTCATCCTGGGCATAATCGCAGCTCCGTGTAACACCCAGCAAATAAGGAGTAATATCGAAGTGGAAAAAGCATTACTTATAAGAATTGATTGCAGTTAGCAATGGATAGGTGGAGACTAAATACCAGCAAAATCCATTTCTATCTAGAGCTAAGGTCCTACTACTCCAAGATGAGTTATTACCAAGGTTCCCTTCTGCTGTTACCCAAACCAACACCCCGCGGGCACTCTGATGGGAAGTCTAGATTCTTTTTATTTGTTTGATGTGTTGGGCTGGATCACCTGTTTATGAAGATTAGATATCTTTTTCTCGTTTTCTTCTTCTATGACTTTCGCCGCTTTCTGTCTTTCCTTTTTTTGTCCTTTCCCCCTCTATTTTTATACGTTTGAGATTGTTTAGGGTCAATAGTTTTTCACTGGATTCCGTATGAAAATTAAAATGGTCTCTAATGTATCTCACCTGTACTCTTGAGTTTATAAATACTCACAGGTTTTATTGCCATGTGATTGCCTGGGTTGAGTCTGTTCCCGGTAGTCGACCCTTGAGCGTGGCGGTTAAACACTGATTTCATCTTACACATGCGCTGTTTACAGTACGAGGCACCTGTAATTAGTGCATGGCTCCGTTTGTTGGTCAGAACCTTAGAGCCAACAACCACTAAGCTAACAGGAGGTTAAATAATACCCTGAAGCCTCGTTAATTCAAGGATGACCTGGATGAGACACAGGGGCGCAGATTTGGCGACAGGCCTAAGGACCTGCCCTTTAGGTAGCTAGAATAGGTAGGTGTGTTGTTTTCGCGGGACTGATGAATGATCACTTACCCCGAAACAGAAAGGAGCCACCCTCCCAGTATCTTTCGACGCAATGCCATCTTCAGCAGAAAACGCAGGCACTTATATTGCTCTTACTACAGCTCACGAACAATACATCAGCCGCAAAAACAAATTCAACATAATGAGCATAGCCGGGCCTAGTAGCTCTACTGCTATCATCAGATCATGCAACCCTTCCGGCTGGGACTCGGATAGTGAGAATTACCTTAGCTTCAGCCCAGCTGTTTGTCCATCAGGATGGAACTATAATGCTATAGCCCGAGCCACTCACTCCTCAACAGTGGCCACAACTGCATTTTGTTGCGCAAGGTTTGTATACCCATTAAGATACTGGATGCGAGATAGACTAACCGACTGATTGTCTCAGTGGCTATCAATTGAGATCTCTCCACCAAGATCCCCAGCTCGCCAGTTCGGTAGTCTCAAATCAATGTGAACGATGGGTGAAAAGCGCTGAAGATGACGGGAGTGCAACAGCCACAGCTTCACATAGCGATGGCACCTTCATGGTTCATCAAGCGTGGGCTATCACTTGGGATGCTTCTGACAGGGCCACTCTTTCCCCAAAGCCCCCTACATTAAGCAGTGGACAGACAATTGCAACGTGGGAGGCTCCTCAGCCTGTGACCAGCCAATCACTATTTGCAAGAGAGATCAATGAAGGCCCTTTCCAACAGGGGCCTTTTTTAAATTTCCTAATGATTAGCTTGCCTATTATTTTCGGGGCTTTATTTATCTGTCTCTTTTGTATGTGTTATTGGAACCGGAGGAAGATGAGGAAGAGAGGACAAGAGGTACCTCTGGACTCCCTGCCGCTCCAGGCTAGTGACGGGAATCCTTCTGCGAGCGTCAAGTAGTTACGGACTTATCATTCGGTTAAGCTGACGGTTACGATAACCGCCTCTCCATGCAGTTCTGATAGCTGCTGTGCTTAACCCGAGGAGATGGTTTACACCCTTGTTCGAATACCATGGGAAACATGAGCGCCTCTTGGGATGGTTGATGTGACTCTTGTGAAAGATCTCAGCGGACTGTGTGGCTTGAGTTTTGTCTCATGATACCCATTCATTGTATTGCGAAAGGGCGCAATTTAGAGTGAACTTATACGACAGCGCTCAGCTTGGGATTACCAACACATGTAAAGACGAGGCAGAACAAAGCATAAGATCCGAACGCTATTTGTGAAGTGTATTTGGAAAAATTACTAAACCCGTTTTAAGCGCCCTTCCAAACCCATACGCTAATAGTACTGATCAACCTTAGGAACCTATATCTTCGTCAAGTCATACCAGTGTCCGAAATGCAGGACGTAAACAACAAATAAAGAAATCTCATATCTAGATAGCGCATGAAATCATGCTCAGGAAAATGTATCAAAGTAATGCAGCCATGGGCGAGGTAACCAAAGATGATGTTGGAACCAAGTTCAATATGCGTGAGTTGATGGACATCCACAGATCAACCAAGTCGCAGTCTCAGTCGGAAGCCATGGTCTTGGCTTAGACACATTGTTTTGCCAGTTCAGAACTTTGGATGCATTTGGCAGTAATAGATGTGCTGGTCCAACGAACTAAGGCATCGAAAATGCCCGTCAAATCGAAGGACAACATCTATGCCGCTGAAGCAGGCCCTGCGAAAAAGGTCTCACCCAGCTCTCCCGCCAGTCACGGGAAAGGCTGCGACGGCGCAAACAGTCCATACAGCGCATCCTGCGAGATATCCTTCTCCTGATCATTCAAAAAATCGAGAAGCCCCGGTGAGTGGCCGAACGTCGGATCGAAGTGGTCCATGTTGGGTATGTAGTCAGATGCAGATGCAGACACGTATGCGCCTGTCGGCGTGGATGTATTGCGCGAAATAGAAGACGTCGCGGGTGCCATGGCGAGGGGGAAGAAGAAACTCTCGTCAAGACCAGCTGGTTGAGGTTGTTCCGTCCCCGTAGAGCCGCTCTCCTTGATGCTGGTCTGGAACTCACGGACCATGTCTTGCAGAACACTGAGGGGCTTCTTGAGACCGAAGTTGCATCCTACTTGGAGCTCACTGAGACATGTCCAGAAGAAGGAGATGGGCTCTGTGAATTGGCCGCGCTCGTGTCGCTCTTGACGGAGGATCACGATGACGGCGGAGTAGACTGCGTATGAGAGTAGGAAGGGCGCACGGCGGAGGGTGAAAGACTCGCGATATCGGCGGACAAGCTTCTGGATCATCAGTGCGCTTTGGATACAGGCCTCTTCACCCCGTCGCTTGGCGCCCTCGTCGGTGTGGCGTCGAAGATGACCTTCTTCCAGGAACGCGCGGTGTAGTAGAATAGTCAGAGCATGGAACGTTGTGCTAGGTGCGGTTAGTATTCTGGTCTTTAGCATGACTAGGGCGTAAACTCACTGTGGGGTGATTTGATGTGGAGGAGGTGTGATGATGGTAGTATCGTCAGGGTCGAAGCGTAGGTGACTAGGGAGACTGCTCTGCCACTTCTCAAACTCCCTCTCAATGGATTCCTTCTTATTAAGGAGATACTCAGTTGTGTATTTCACACACTGAATTCCGTAAAGATCATTAATTCTTGTGGATATTTGCAATAACCGCACGAGGCTGCTGAACGTCGAGACAGCATGCGCAGGTTGACGACCGTACGGGGGTGGTGCTGAACCTGGAGACTTGGGATCGATGTAAGGTTCCCATTCCTCAAGTTCTTCAAAGGTATCGAGCAGCTGCAGAGGTACTCTAGCCTGAGCCGAAGCGAACATGCAAGGACGTCCTAGATACAAGGCCTGGGTAGCATCGGTTGTAAAAGCTGCCCAGTATAGACGCTTGCGCATCTCCTGCTCCAAGTCCGTCCGCAACACACGCGTCTCATTGACACCGCCCGTGCTTTCATAGTCAGGCCCCAGCATCAAATGACATCCCAGATCAATGATCATACGATGTGCCGTTCCGGACAGACTCCAGCCTGCACTGGGTTTCCCCTGAGATACTAGCGA
Source organism: Fusarium torulosum (assembly GCA_900312805.1). Taxonomy (NCBI): domain Eukaryota; kingdom Fungi; phylum Ascomycota; class Sordariomycetes; order Hypocreales; family Nectriaceae; genus Fusarium; species Fusarium torulosum. Next base: position 68,961 of record ONZP01000069.1, on the reverse strand, counting down.
AACACTTGTAAGCAGCAGAGCCAGGGCGGACGGAATGCTTGGCTTGTCGAGCTCGTCAATTAGCAGTTCACGGAATCGATCGTAGAAGCGTCGTCCAACACTCTGTGGGTCGTCGGGGTCAGCGCGAAGACATGGACGGTCGCTGTAAAGGGATGTTGAGTAGAATATGGCATTAAGAAGGAGTTTGTTGGCAAAAGGACCACCGCCGCTGGCAAGACTGTCCATGATGGCTGGTCGGTATGAGATAAGATAGGCATAATGTTGGCGATTGAAGTGTAAATCGAGAAGATGCTTAGCAAGCTCGGGGTCTACTCCGTCCAGATCCATCAAGTCTCTTGGATTGCGAAACATGCGCGCCTCTCGCTGCCGTTGAAGAGCAGCATTGCTTATAAGTCGAGCTTTGGAAGCTGATATAGCATCGTCGCCTTTACGGGTCATTTTGTTGATATTCTCCCTGTGCTGCGCGCGAGACGTGGGGTTCATGATACTGGCTAGACCGTGGACTGCAGAGACATAACCGTTCTCGTGGAATACTCCAGCTACTCGGGCTTCACTTGGCGATAAACCTGTGCCGTCTCCGTTGCCGTCGTTGCTTATAGGACGAGGGACCAATTTCACTGGTGCCAGTTCCGTAGAGTCGATATGTGTTTGGCTCGCTCGTGAGAGGATGGTATTGAAGCTATCGAGTCGTGGTTTCGTCTCGCTATCTGTCGGGCCAACGCTACTTCGAGGCGGGGAGGATAGAAAGCTGGCACCCATTTCCTGCGCAACCGTAGACGCTGTCGGGGTCGGTAGCGGGCTCGCAATAGCAGCAGTGGAAGCAAGGCGACTCAATCCATGTGACGTATAATCTTGCGAAGAGTGCGGCGAGTGGTCGGTGTCCATAAGCTCAGCCGTCCATGCGGACTGCATCTCGGCCGTAAGGATGCCTGCGGTCTTCATGTGATCGAGCATAGCGGAAACAGTAGCCTCGAGGCTCTGCACGCGAGCGCGGGATGGTCTCGGTTCTCGTCGGGCATCGTGAGGGTATACGCAGGGTAAACTATTTGTGCTGCACTCGACGCACTGCGGGCGCGTGCCGTCGCAACGGACTTTCTTCTGGCGACACGGCGTGCAAGTCTTGCAGAGAGCGCCGCCGGACGCAGGGCGCGACGCCCCTCTCGAGTCCCGCCCCGTTTGGCGTTTAACGACTTTGTTCGCGCCTGTCATTGTAATTCGCAGTATTTTAGTGTAATAAGAGAAAGTGGGATGTTGTCTTCGCAAAAGGAAATAAAAAAGATGCTGAGAGCGAAATGCTCGGCTCAGGTGAGCGGCATCGGGCCCCCGGCTGTGTGAGACACCGCGGAGAGCATCGGGCGATATTTCGAGGTGAACGGCCCACTGGAAGCTAGCGCCCGACCACTAGAAGATGGCGCTAGGACCAATCTTCCCCGGTCAAATCAGGGTCCTGCCCGGATCCACCCGATGCACTCCTCAGATGCGGACAATATCGTGATGCTGAGTGGTTACTCGGTGCTAGGGTATAATTGAGGAGGCCTGCTCGGAGATACAGAATTTGGACGCAGTTGTTGTAGAGAAGCTAATTCATCGGTGTAAGAGTTGAGAAGAGGGAATTTCTAAACAGGTGTCAGAGCTAAAGATTAATTTACAACGGGCATATTTCGGAGCTCGGTGTTAAAAGTCTAAACAATCAATATCAAACACCATCTTGCATGTATAGCTCCCCGGATTTTCGATCAGTGATTTTAACCCCGCGTTTTTCTACTCCGTAAATAGCTGATACATATCCGCACATATGCATGATTTACCTTTATCGGCACCTCGGGAACGTGGAATGTCAACGGGCAGACGGACGATTCACATGTTTCCTCGTGAAAATCAATGCAATACGAAGTAAATTCTTTTACATGTGAACCACTCAAGTACTGTTCTACACAGTGAATTCTTTGGCTGTATGGTTCTATTGAATTACATTGCTGTTTTGAACGCTATGCTAGACAACTGCGAGGCTGGCAGCCACTTGGAACTAACCCCGGAGTACATCTGGCTAATCACGAATGAGGAAAACATCACTTCAATACAGTTTTGCAAGCTAATCATCCAAAATCAATTGAGGGGGTATTAGGGTATTAGTCCTGGCCGCCGGGTCTAAAGTCGAGGAGCTGCGCAGATTTATTGGGACACCGAATGAATCCCGAATCTCTGCGACTGGAACGCCCTTGCTCGTTTCCCATTATCCAACTAAGATCTGGGACCACTGTGCTGAATAGAGGTCTTTGTCTTCGATAAAGCCTTTCACAACTCGCTGTTGAAGTAGTGTCGGTAGAATGAGTAAGTTGTCCAGCATTTCATTCTTAAAAACATATTCATCCAGCAACCAGCGGACCACCAAGGTCATTATCATGAAACAATCCTCGTTTCTTCTTAGTCAATATTAAAGTGTATGGTATCTAAAATATGACACATTCACTAGCGGCGTTATACTGTTCGTTACTCCTCGGCGGCTCTTGTATTATCAATTCTCCCCTTGGATCTTGCCCCAATTCCACCTCATCCTGGGTCTCTCTCATCTCCATATTAAAAAGTCTTCCTCTGATGGACAGAGCATGACTCAAATAGTCGGCCCCTACAAAGTCATTTTCATAGTCCAGTAATATTTCCGTCAACTCATCGTTTCGATATCCATCTGTCGCTGCTGCCCAGACCATGGTGAGAAAGTCTGGAACAAAGATAGCTCCATATGGTCGGGCGCTTGCACACTGATACACTAGAGTGATAGATTGATCAATGCAGTCGTGTATGTCTTGTACAAGACTCATGTCTTTATCCCAAATCTGAAGAGTATGGTTTACTACCGATGTCATCGCCAGGAGAATTCCATATGCAACTCGGTAGGAACTACAGACTCTTATTGACATTGCCGGTGCATGAGGAGCCGCTGCTGTTAATGTTGCTAGTATAACAAGTTGCCGAACTTTGGGCAACTCGAATTGGATAACGCTGTAGATGCATCGTAGTTGTTGAAGATTCTTCCTGGGTGAGCGCATGAAAATGGATATCTCTGCCATGGTTCCTGACTCAAGACTGATGAAGCTTCCTTGATGATATTTGACTGGTCGTGGAGTGCCTATTGCCTCACATGCTTCCCAGAACCAGGGTCCTAGCTCGAATTGGGGGTTAAGAAAGCTCTCCAGAACCTGGAATTCATGTTAGTTGTGGTGATCATGGGCGCTGGATATGAAGAGTGTACTGATAATTGTGTAAGTCCCACCATATATGAATCCAGCTCTTCAAGCTGTTTTCTAAAGACTGCTTCGCGAAATAGTACTGAAATCATTCCACGATGTTGTTCAACAGATTTACGATCAACCCAGTACTAATGAACGCTGTTAGTACCAATGACACAAATATGAGAATGAAGAACAAGACTCACATGGCAGGCGTACATTACTGACACCACCTGCATCTTCATCACGATCGGCTCCTTCGGATCCAAGATAGCTTTACGGGTCGCAGTCAATGCCTCTCCATAGCGAGTCAAAGCATCAACCTTTGACTCTCGACATTGATGCGATCTATACAGCGCCACCATTGCGGCAACGCAGGAGTCAAGCGCGGGACTGCAACCGATCTGCGCTACAAGTTCGGGAATGAGTTTACCACCGAATGCTCTGATGTCAAATCTGCAGTCTTCAGTTTGAAGAATGTGAACCAACGAAGATGACATTCTGGAAAGGTCGTTGCTGGGATATCGCCTAGTGACTTGCGTGAGGCTGCGATCTTGCTCATCGCTCTGGATCAGGTGAAATTTCCACCGTTTGACACCATTTCCGATACACGGTACTCCGACGCGCTTACATCTTCCGCAGGCTGGTTTGGCTTGATCGCACTGTTTGCCAGGTCAGCCCATGTCAAAAAGGGACCTCGGTCATATCTGCTGTCTCAGTGTCAGCTCACCTTCTTTTTCTGTCTCCTGCAACCATCGCAACCGAGACTAGATGGCGTCCCAGGCATATTTCACGAGGTGATAAGGTTAGTGTTGACGTTTATGTCATGAATGGAATAGGGCGCTCGGCCGTTTATAGTTTGCAGGGTCCACGCTGTCGAAATAAAGGCCCGTCTCCACCATTGTCAGTCGTGCCGTGCCGCGGTCATGCCGCTTGACGTTGAATTTAGCTGCGCCTTATTATTAGGTTGGGGAAGGCGATGCAGCTTTCCATGTCAAGGGTCGTCAGCCAAGGATTGATTTTTTGCTTATTTACGCTCGCTTTATGTTTCGTTTCCAAGTTAATAGAGCTCAGCACTACGGCTGAGCTACTGCCGATATCCTGCAAACAATATCAGCGTCATACTCTGATATCAATCGGACAATCAGACATGGGAAGGGGGTTTATAAAGTCTTTTTGGTGCCGAATATTACAATTGATTGGCCCAAGTAACAAGCTTGAATGAACGTCAAGTGCTGTTCACCCCCATGGAGCACTCATGTCGAGTTACCTCCAAGTGACCTGGGAGACCGCAATCCTTGTCTTGTCCGTGGTTTAATTCCCAAACCAGCCTGTATACTATGACCACCATCTCTAGATTATTCATAGACTATTGTAAGTTGAAGCAGTAGCAAAACCCTTTTTGTAAAGAAATACAATTGTAGCCTCACTGGTTCAAGCTCAAGTCGTTGTTATTCAAAGGCCCACAGCGCGTCCAGAGTGGAGTTGCCGCCTGTTTATGCAGGTAAATGGTTTTGTTTTGGATGGACCATAGGTAGCAGTAATGTCCTCTACTATTCAGTTCATTATTAACCATTCAGTGTCACAAATACATATCCCAGCCTTAGGTATGAATCATGTACATGCACAGGCGTTTATATTTTCCTTCCTTTCATCCTCCCCTATCGTCACTTCCTATCGAAGTCTAACGTCGAGAATAAAGACCCGTGGCATTCTGGGAATATACATAAGTCTCTTACTAACCTGAGATGGTATTCTAGTTTTGAGTTTCTTACTACGCATCTTGGCTAATCAATATTTCCGTTAAGTCCTTCAACAGACCATCGAAGACCACTCCCACTCCCGAACTACCTCTAACGAGCACAACCTAGTTCGAAATCGACACATTATGCGAGCCCACAAGGTCCCCAGACAATACCAGCCGCTGCCACATCCATATACCCTCCCAGCATCAAGTTCCAGTGATGAGTTTCATTCCACAAACTCTAGCTGTTCAGAGAATCCTTTCCCCGCCGTCGAACCTGGATAACCATACTGCCATGCTGCATCTTGATAAAACGGATGAACAAGGCGGAGACTGCGGAAGGGTGCGAAGCACTTCCTGGTTCCTCAGTTCTGGAAGCAATGGAAAGCCATTATAGCCGTCACAAGCCGACATCATGTTGATACCAGATTGTTCAGTCAAGACATTGCTGGCCGGAGATGTCAGTAATCAGAGGGCACAGAATCCTCATGATGCTTCCCAAGGAGTCGGCATCGTATAGTTGTAGGACGCTCGTTACTGAGGTCCAGACTATGAGATCTGGGTTAAGTTTTCCAGAGACTCCAGAGATTTTATACCGTATCTTCGTCTTGTAGATGTGGTAAAGCAATTTGCCGTGATTAATCTTCCCATCGAAGTTTGGTTAAGGTAGACAGGATAGGCTTGTGTCTCAGTTTCACCATTGCCACTTATAATCTTCCTTTATGAATCATAGGGGCCCTTGATGTCGTCCAACCCAATGCCTCAAGATCTGAATTTGTGTACTACTCGAGATCGTACTCTCATCGATTTCAAAGTTATCTACCAGCTTTGATCAGCAGAGTTACTGGCGAGAAGCTTGCTAGAGATTTCACTGATATGTCAAATTATCTTCGTTCCTGTCACCTAGTCCGTTTAAGCCTTTCTAATAGTAATCCCAGGATATCCCAAAGGCATTTGCATACCTCGGATGTTCTTTAGCTCATATATCAGATAGTCATTTAAGAATAGGTATTCAGACGGTTTTGCCCAGAGTAGCTCATGGGCATCCCTTGTTTGGTTACGAACTTCCACTCGACTTAAATGAGCTACTATTTCAGCTTCAATAAGTTTAGAATATAAGCAAGTACCAAACACTCCATTATATGGCGCCGATGGACTTACGATCCTGCAGTTCCTCAGTTCTGAGATTCTCAAGACTGACTTAGACCATATAACCCACGTTTCATTCTTCTCCATGTCCGATTCCTCCTTTCTCGTCGCAGTACTATGCCCTCCGATCCGTCATGTTCTATTGTGACCTTCTGAAATACTCCTTATATACAGAGGCTGGTCTACATTGTTGTATTTTGTCGGATAACGTGTCCTTGCTACCGGTTCGAGTTTAATACCCCAAGAAGAAGTATAGCACCTAAAGAGCACACATTAGCGTTGACTCTTTCTCCTTTGCATAAGTCGTGAAGACGAGTTTCGTTCGATAAAGTGAAGAATGGACATGATTCTTTCCAGTAGTGGGATCCCGCAGCCAAGATGTTCAAAGTATTCGAATTACCTCCCAGGGTGCTGTGAAGTTGTTAGTCTCATGCCACATGGCTAATAATTCTAAGTTTGAGATAAAAGACTCACCTGTTTTACGAGACACGTTGTAAGACGTGCAATTTCTTGCCGTGCCCTTTGGTATCTTGTCAGTGGCTTCCAATCCTCAAAGACTCTTGCTACTCCGTAGCCAGAACGACAATCTTGCCACTTGGCCTCCAATGCAGGACTTTGATCCTATTACGGGTTATTCCGACAAGCCCGTCTCAAAGAACCATTTGCCAAGGTTGCCCAGAAACAATCCGTTCCAGTCGACATAGCTCCTGTTCGTGCAACGATGGAGGTGAAGATAATGAAGAAAACCTCGTTTGGGCCCCTGACAAATGAACTTTTGGCATGTGCTTTAGCTGGCGTCTTTGAGAGGCCGTAGGAGGTTTTCAAGCCCCTGACTCAGGGATGTCGATGTCGTGATCATAACTTGGTATGTTCTGCTTGACTTTGAGCCTGCTTGACGTCGCTGGGGTCGTTCCCGCCTGGCCGTAATCGGTGGTAGGGTTAGACAGGATATGAAGAAGTAGTTTCGCGACCTTCTTTTTTGCCGTTACTCTCGGACGAGATCTTGACAATGAAGAGGCAAAGGCCATTGCAGAACATATGAATAAGAATGATCCGTGAGCTTGTCAAGGAATATTCTTATTTGATAAGAAGAAGGGATTTCAGGTTGAGTTCTAGTCGGACGAAGAGGTTTACTCGTATTCTAGACTGGAGGCTGGAAGTGCGACGTGCTGGTATGAGTGGTTTGCTGTTGCTGCCTGAGGAGGTTTTGGGGATCCGTAGAGATACTCGATCAGAGCAAACACACAAACAACGTCGGCAATTTCTATTCCAAATTCGGTTATCGTATAAATTATGATTGTTTATTAAGGTCGACAACTGACGTTGAATGAAACTAGAAGATATCTTTGATCTACCAGAAGTTTGGTTTTGATAAACTAAGAGGACGACCAATATCAATACAAACAGAGACCACTCGTACAGAAAAGTCAACAAATTAACACATATTTTCTAAAACTAAAAAGTCTATGTAGCCAGCCAGTAAAAGTAAACATTGAGGAGTTGAATGGATCAAATGTATATATCAGACACACCCATCTAGTCCGTTCGATATTAGAGATCTTGAATGGGTATTTTGTCGATTCTGTTGGTCCCTTGACTTTGGAAATCCATACCGAGTTCTAACTAGGAGGCAGAACGGCGTACCTGACCTTGACCGTACCGCATATTCAGTCTTACCTCAACACAAATATGCTCAGGGGTATAATTCCAGCATTTCTTTTCCAAATCAGAACGATAGATCTTCCAAGGTAGGATACATCCATGACATTTTGCCGCCGCTTTGCTATTTGCGTGAAAAGTGATTATACATCAAGACAACTAAGGTAGTTAGCACAGTAGAAGGCAGGCCACTTATTAGGTGGATGAAAGGAAGTTCAAAGCAGTGGCTATCTCTAAGAACTAATCCCTTCGGCGATTCACCTCATTTGCCGACACAAAACCTGTGGTAGAGAGTCGGTGCATTGTTCAGTTTCGACTTGTCTCTCAGGATGTTCAATAACCAAACAACCTTATTCGATATCTCGGCTAGATAGATCAGAGTTCTAGAATGTCTTTGATTTTCTAGATTATTGCTAAGGATTAGGGTACGCGTAGCTCAGATTCCTATTTCAGCCTTTGGTTGCCTATACGATGACAAAAGATAAAATGGTACTTCCATCTTATCTAAAGAATCTGAGACTCATACATCAGAGTTATATGTCTTCCTCCGCCATCTTATAGTAGCACGTTTGAGTGCCAAGGTCATTGACAGTATGGTGAAGACTCGCTCAGGCTCAGCTATCGCCTGATAAATCCATGGCATAACTCAATATCTGCCATAGAACTTGTCCTAGACCAATCTTCACAATGCCACAACTTCTCCACCTCTCAACATTCCCCAAGATTTGTTAACCCTCACAGTCTTCCATCAATCAACCACGGCGACTTACTTTGCAGTTCTCGCAAAGAAGGTACTGACACTGCGAACAATACCACCCTCCGGCAGGAAGGTTGATATTGCAGTTGAAACAAGGGCCTGGCTTCTTCATCTTCTTGACCTCCCAATGCTGGCAGTTGAGCCCATGGTTCCGCAGGCCAGTAACAGAAGTGTGGTTCTGGCTCACGAAGATTCCTCCGAAAGGGTGCGCCGGGCGGGTATGCTCTCGAACATTCTGGACCCGATTCGGTTGGAAGGATGTAGCCTTCGGGTTGAAAGCTTGATAAGCAGCAGCCTGTTTATTGTTCTTGAACTGTCGTTCTTGCCACCATGGACACTTGCAGGCTTCACGATTCTTATTGCAACGGTAGCAACAGTTAGGGCACACTGAAGAAATTTTAGCTTGGAATCAATAAAGGGTTATGGAACAAGTCATGACTTACCAGCACCCTGCGCGACAACTCTTTCACAAAGATGGCAAAGCTTCTCCTCTTTGTGGTGAGGTGAGGATCTACAAACCTTGGGCTGCTGGCTCTTGAAGGAATCTTCCGTGGGTGGGGTGGGAACGGAGCTGAACTTGCCATCGTTCTTGGTAGGAGTCTTGCAGCCGACCTCAAATTTCTTTGCGAAGAACTCCCGCAGAATCATGGGATCAAAGCTCGAAGAATTCGCATCTACCGGCAAGGGCAGATTGCAGCAATCAGGGGGAAACGGAGCCCGGTCACGGATTGAATCCTCGATCAAAAGGCCGAGGCAGTTTTGACAGTACTCATGGCTGCAAGCGCACTTGACGAGAGGGGCATCACGACCTTTTCCACACTTGGCGCACTTAGCAGTGTCCTCGGTGCCAGTCTCCGAAGCAGAAACAATAGCCGAAGCAAGAACCAGAGCCGCAGCAACAGCTGCAGCGGCGGCGGCAGCATAAGCAATGTCAACTTCCGTGATATTGGCGATATCAGCCCCAGATATGGCTTCAGATACGGGGACAGTCTCGACCAAAGACGCAGGCTGGATAGTGCCATGGGCAGAAGAGGCATCGGTAGGGGTTTGGGAGGTAGAATGATTGGTGTTATGACAGGGAATAATGTCAAACGAGATCAAGTCTTCCTCTTCTTCGTCATGGGTAATGATCGGAGACGTTTCCATATCCAAAGTATCAGGTCCATTAGCTTTGAGTGCTAAGCTCGTCGTGTTACTAGAGGAAGTCAATCGACCGACATCGCGTTTTTGATTACGCAGGATATGTCCAACGCCTGTCCGAGGCAGAAAGGATAGAGCCGTGTTGGCAAACCCGGAGAGTTTGGTCTTGGAGACTTTCTCTAGTCGCACCTGGAAGTCAGATTTTCGAGTTGCCCCGGCATTGTGGTCCGTGTAGATATCAGACTCGGCTTCACCTTCAGATCCGGCATTAGTAAAGACTTTCAATAGTAGAAGAAATATCTTACTCTTATCATGAGAATGGTGTGGAGCACCATCGGCTTCATAAGGGGCAACTTCGCCAGAGGCAGTTGCAGGAGTAGCGGATACAACAGAATCGACCGAGGAAACAGGCGAGGCAATAGTAGCACCAGTAGATGAAGACTGTTCCTAATCAGTCTCTACAACCTCTACAATATCCTCTGCCGGGACCGCAGCGTCAACGATGTCTGGAGGACGTTAGTTTCAGATCATGGTAAGGTATTGGGTCTGTGTACCTGAAGTGCACATAGGGGCATCACCGAAGGCCTCTTCCTCAGAGAAGCTCAGCTCTGCCGAGGGAGGTGCGATGGTGGCTTGCTGAAACGGCTGCTGGGTGGACTCGGTAGCTACGATGTCAGTCTCGGCCGAAGTCTCGACTGCAGCATCATTTCCGTCAACAGGCACTGTGGCCACAGCTTCGAGGAGGATTCGAACCGCGCGAAAATCAATTATCAGTTGGGGAACGTCGCCTTCAGTGCTCAGAACATGCTGCGGCATGGTCGTTTCCTCGGCAGCAGCCATCATGACGAGGGGCGTCGTGAGGTTAACAAAACAAACAATCGAAATGAAGAAAGCAAGAAAAAGATTTGTTTGAAAGGAAAGGGGGTGTTTGTGTGGGGAGGGAAACGATGGAAAGATGAAGGCGGATGAAGAAGGAAGGGACAATGCTGGGGGAAGGTGACGAGGGGGGCGCCGTTGCCTTGACCGTTACCGGAGGGATGTCAAAAAGAGAGAAGGCGTGGGCAGTGCCCGCAGATGAGTTCGAGTATAGCAGCCTGAGGTTTGAGAATAAGGTATGATGCTGCGCCTCTGGTAGAGCTCGTCAGGAGAACTGGCACTGATCAAGGCCAAGCCCAAGAGGCACTCGGTTCGAAACCACTTCAAAGCAGAAGGAAACTCAATCTTTTTTATGTATGATGTGTCAAGCCAGAATATAGATACTGAGTTACAACTGTATGCGTATTTAGGTATATAACGTTGCATATCTTGATACTATGTCAAGGGGCTTAGCAATAGGGGTTGATGCCAGGGCATCTCGTCTACATGATAGGAGATCTTCTCTGGTTACCAATGAGATGAAAGAACACAGTTGTTTTTTCCCCTTATACAGGTGAGTTCGACAAATACTGATGCCTATTTTATTCTTTAACATTGCCTGACTATTGTTACAACCCGCGAGCTACAAAGACCAACGACAAAGCCTCCCAGTGCAAACATCCTTTTTCTTTCCACCGAAATATCGATGGCCTAGAATCCTTCCAACTCCCACATAAAATTCCCCATACGATACTAGTATACACAAGATCATGCCAAGTATGTCCCAGTCCACCCCGTGTCATATTGCTGCTTTTCCATTTTGCACCTTTTCTTACCAGGTTACAGATCCTCCCTCAAGTCATCAATGTCTTCAACGCCATACCCAATGTCAACACTTCATGATCCTCGCCCTGTACCGCCGGAGGCTTCTTATCGACGTTCATAAGCCCATACACAGCCAGTTGCGCCGACCGTACCGAATACTCCATTGTGAACGTCACTTCACGCTCGATCTCGACGAACTGTCCCATAAGACCCAGATTCTTGCTTCCGTCTGGGATCACATTTGGTCGGTCGCCCTTTTTTCGTGTGAGGAACGGGCTGCCAATCAGTGGCATCAAGCAGGGGATTGTGATGGAACGTTCGAGTGTTGGTTGGAGGGGGAAGGCCATCAGATGCAGCAATTCGGTGAGGATCTCGGCGCCGGTGCATTCGAGCATGGGCTTCCTGACATATCGACCCTGCTGATCAGGGAAGAGACCGTAACCCCAGAATACAAAAACATCCTCGGGTTGGTCTCTCACGTATGGTTGTTTGGGGACTGTGAGAGAGAGCATCCAGGGACAGTCACGGAAGGTCAACAAAGGCACGGATCCCGTCAGCGTGCCAGTCCAGGTACACAAATGCTCAAAGAATGCTGGGTCGCGAAGTGTCACTGTGAAAGAGAGCCAAGTTGACTTTGAGGGGCGGTCGAAGAAGGCCTCTGGGTTGCCAAATGTCTGTGGGCGCTCGAGGGCAAGTCTGTCCCAGAAGGACCATGAAGCATCAAGCTCGTGCGGCGCTGAATCACGAAGCTCCATCGTTGGCGGCGGTTGGCTATTCGTACCGTAGCCCATTCCAGATGTGAGTGAACCCAGAGTTAAGAGGACGAGATCATCAGGTCCCAGTTCCAACAGAACATGTTTGCTGTCTTGATATGTCTTCAAGGCAGTAACTCGAAACTCAGAACCTTCGTCTTCGATCTCCATACCGCTAACTTGTATGCCTAGATAGGTCAGCCCAATTCCTCCTCGAACGATCGCCGCACTCACCATGTCGAAACTCGACTTCCATCGCCTTGAGATACTGTGTCAATGGCTTGATGATAGCCTCGAAGTCCTCCTCTGGCGCTTGTTCGACGCCGGACAACGTCCCCATATTGGGAAACTCATGCAACATGCGGTGCAAACATCTTCGGAACTCGACGGCACTACACCAAGGGTGGAAGCGGTTGAGAGAGGCCCAGAGGTCCCAAAAGTTCGTCTCAAAAAAGTCCGGTTCAAACAGAGCCTGAATCTCAAGACCTTCAAATTCCTCCTCCGTCTCGAGAACAACTCTCATCAAGTCACACTGGTTCTTGACGCTCAGACCCATCGTACTCACGTCAACAGCCTCGGGAATTTCGCTACCATACTTGTCGAAGGTCTGCCTCACTAATCTTGTCCCAGATGCGCCCAGCTTTCTCCTCGCCTGGTTGAAACGATGCAGTTTGGCGGCTAGTGTCTCACCCTCAATGTCAGATGGCACCTTTTCAAGCATCCCGTATAAACAGCGATACGTAAGGCTCATCTTTCGAATAGCAGAAACCCGGTATCCTGTTTCCCATGATGGCTTTGAGAATGTTGCCATTGACCCACCCGCCTTGGAAGATGCCTCGAGGATATGGATGTGGTTGCCTGGTACATGGCCATCTTCCATTAGAAAGACGGCGGCAGCCAGCGATGCGATACCGCCACCCACGAGCCAGACATGAGGACTGTTTGGATCGGAGCCATTGCTGCTCGGGCTGTTACTGAAGCTAATCACGCCGTCGTTGCTTCCGTCGGGCGTCGCCTTATCGTTGTCATGTTTGACATCCATTCCCAAGCCTGCACGACGAGCTTTCGTCCAATCTGGCTACCTTCAGACCAGGGAGCGTTGGATCGTCTGCAAGCGAGAATAGACGAAGGATCAATCCTTGTTGGTTGGTGAGCTGTCTTCCTTAGCGACGCAGGCCGGTACACGTGTAAATGACAAAAGTTTTGCTTTTCTTTTTAACGTTCGACAATGCTGATAACAGTTTAGCTTTAAAGGAATTGTCGACTGAGTATCCGGGGAAAGAAGATCATGAGAGAATGGCGATTTTTAATGACTAGCCTACCCTGTCTCAGCACGAACCCATCGACGGCCCGGTCCATCCATTACAACATACATATAGGGCATGAACGCATCACTTATCACACACATTGCCTTGTCTCCCAACCTTTTATTTTTTACCAACTTTATTTTACGTTTTCTCAGCTGCAGAGACCAGATGAAAATGTGCTGGCCTTTCAACGAGGGACCATCGTACGATGTTTGGTTGGCGTGATGCTGGGTGGAACGGGCATCCATCGGAAGCGGGCCGTCGCTTCTTACGGAGGACGACCCGTAAAGCTCCGGAAGATATCGGTGCCCTGCATTCACAGTTCCTGGGATCTTGTGTATGCGGTGAGTGTGCCTGTGGTATCTCGTGAACTCGTCTATCAATTAACTTCCTTTGGCAGAGTTGGACAAGCTTTCAAGGTTCCATTGACAGGTTTTACAGGTAGACAAAGAAGTCAATGGCCAATGCGCATCGGCCCACTGTACACGATGACCTACCGTGGCGCCATGAGTCTAGATTCAGATTTCGGCTTGTCGTCCCCAAACCTACGGCGACTTCGAACACATGCCGAGCAACTCTGCTGCAATCCACGGCCCATACAGCGCATTTCAATGATATGATGCTCCAAATTCCCATACTAAGGGTCTACTGCCCCGCAGGGAGCCTCCCGGGAAGGGTGGACCTTCAACAGTTGGGTAAGGGTTAAACCACAAGGGTTTTTTCTGAAGACGATTCTTGCATCATAAACATTTATCGGGAAATATCTAGCTTTGCTTTCTCCAGCCAAGACGCTGACTTGTGCATCATTGTGCCGTGGTTTGCGCAGATCCGGGTAGCAGCCGATGCACTCAGCCGTGAGTTACCGGTGCAGTTGGGTGTGTAGTTACCTGGCATGATTATGACTGTCGAATGAGAAGTTGTGTGGCCTTTGTTGGCTTGTTCCGTGCCCAGATTGAGGATAAATATTGCAATGTCTGTGACGATTTGATCATGGACATATCTTCATTCTTTAGGCGATCAATGGGCAACTAATGAGCGGACAGTTTTGGTCAAATCCTGACAACCAGTTTCGGCCGGGGATTCGATCTTAGGCGACCTTCGGATTTTGGAGATCCAGACACTTCAAGACGCAGAAACTGATGTTCCTTTCGACTATGCTGATTGAGTATTTATGATCAAGCTCAAGCATAAGCATGAGTATATCATGAACATCGAGAGTACTGGGAAACACGTAAGGTCGAGAGAATGTAGAGATCGATTGAATCGGAGTTCAATACAAGTTACCTGTGGGCCAATTTGTCCCGGCATTTCTCAAGACCAAATGTAACGGTGTAACGGCAACTGAATGCGGCTCAAGGTTGAAGCCAAGTCTTAGCCGTCTCTGATAGACCTCACCTCCAAGTGGCATCATCCGCACATTCGTCCAAAAGCTGCCTGTACCTCGGCCCAATACATAAGATCTTATCAATCTGTCCTCTATCACATAATGGAAATGACTAGATGCCGAAATCGCAGTGTTTACCAAGTTCTGACCCCACCAAAGTCTAGCTAGCGCGGAGAATTCTGCTCATGAAGCCTCAACGGTGATGGTGGCAGACTGGGACTGATTGATAAGGAGTGGGTCGAAACACAAAGACAAAGTCTGTGAGACGATTTGTGCGTTCGTAAGAGACCATTGATGAGCCAAAAGAGCTGTCTTTTAGGGGTTTGGTCATACATGTATCCGTCATGCTGTACAGATAGGCTGTACAAAAAGAAAAAGACAACATTGTTTCGAGCCCAATGATACCTCAATTGCTTTGCAGATGGAGATCGACAGCAAAGAGCTCAGACTTTTCGGTTGGCCTCGAAAGTGGATGATCAGGGGTATCCCAGTCCACTTCCCTCCCGCCGCGACGCGTTTACAAACGCTTGACCCAATGGCTACATCACGCGATAACAATTGAGCGTTCAATTCTCTAGCAAAAAGAATGCTGCGCCATGATTACAATAACCATGCTGAGCTGAAGATGCTACGCGTAATGCCAGATCAATACTTAATTTGGTGTTGTAATTGTTATAATTGATTACTGTTACACCTTGTGTTGGTCTTGGATGGTTAGTGGTATTTGCGTATTCGGCTTTTACGATTACGAAGGCGATTGAGATTAGCTAGATTAATAAAAGTGCCCATCAATGTGGCAGACCACCATGACGGAACGGCAAGACATGCGTAAACATGTTTGAATTGATGGAAAGTCAGCAAAGGTTACATTTGCATTTGATGTCATCATCAGTGATGATCCTCGACAAAGAGAGGTCATCAATTGAGTTGGCCAACGTCAGCCCGTGCTGGAGAACAATATTTCGAGATGTTCTATTCTTCTTGTCACTTGACATTGGTTGCATTCACCAACATTGGCATTATGATCGACCCCCAAAGAGTCAAGGTCTTCCTTGTCACCACGCGGACAGTAAGCCACAACGGCATGGACAGCGTCTTACCTAGAGTGCACCTCATCCCCGACTCTTGACTTGTCCAGCAGGCATAAATCCTGCTGCAGCTTGAGAGAATGAGACAGGGTGTTGGATTGGATGGTGCATCGGGGGTTCAATTGGCCAGTCAGAGGAACATTTCTACACGCATGATGGCTTTTTTTTTATTGGGGAATATTTTTCCTGTCACTGTAATTACTGAATATGAAGATGTAATTTCAGCAGCGAAGCCGCCTATTTGAACTACGGAGTAGAAGCTAAGTACCTAGAAAGAAAGGAGAAAAAAGGTCTCTCCACGCTAACAAGTTGTAAAATGGGCAAAGACATATTCCCGCCCCTCTTGACCCCAAAAGCCAACTAAGTTAACTGTATGATCCAACGACCTTCTGACCCTCCGACCGACACTTTGAATATCCCTCCACTTTCTTCCGGTCTCCATCATTTCCCGCTTCTTGACAGTCCCAGTCCCAGTCCCAGTCCCTAACTATCCTATCCCTCCACACCCTCTCTCGACCCCCTTTTACTTCTTTTTTCATCTTCTCTTTTTTTCCCTTTCTACCCTCGTCGTACTCGCTTCTTCTCACTTCAGAGATAGTTTTTCTCTGTTGCCTTGTCGAGTTGGTGGTCTTCGCATTCTGTGCGTCCCCTGATTCGTCCCTTTTTTTTCTGTGGCTGTACTTTAGGTCAGCTCACCACAAGGCCTCAACGCCTTGCCCCTCCACCTCCCACCGCGTTTTGGACCCTCCGCCTCGACATTGCGAAGTAAAGGGATCGTCACCTTGAAGAACGTAAGTACTACATTGCGTCTGCCTAAGCCTCACCTCTACTTGTCATCTGCCTCGTTGCTTCCTTCATTCCTTGGTTGTGCTGTCTTCAATGGCTCCTTCAAATACCCCTTCTTCCTCCTGCAGATCTTAAATTTTTCCCCGGACTTACACCTGCGCTTAGGCCAGTCTACTCGAGATCGAAATCAATGTGGTAAACGACATCACCTAATAACCCCCCGACCCTCGAACCGAAACCGACAACATGGCTTCGATTCTTCTGCCGAGCCGCTTCCGCGGTGAAGCTCCCGTCACCGAGAAAACAACACCATCCTGGGCTTCCAAGCGACTCACGCCCATCGCCCAGTTTCTCTCTCGCATTGCATGCTCCCACCCCATCCACACCGTCGTCCTCGTCGCCGTCCTTGCGAGCACTTCATATGTCGGTCTTCTCCAGGAGAGCTTTTTCAACACTGGCACTGCTGCCTCAGTAGGCAAGGCCGATTGGTCTTCTCTCGTCGAGGGCAGCCGAGTCCTACGCGCAGGTCCTGAGACTTCCTGGAACTGGAAGGTCATCGACCAGGACTCTGTCGCCGAAGCTGGTGCTGATGCCGACCACCTTGCTCTCTTGACTCTTGTCTTCCCTGATACTCTCTCCGCCGAGTCTTCAAGCACTGCACCTCGCTCTCAGCACGTGCCTATTCCCAAGAACTTGTCTATTACGCCTCTTCCTTCTACCGACAACCCTTTCACCACCTACTCCCAGGACTCTATCCTCGCCTACTCTCTTCCCTACGCTGAGGGTCCCGAGTTTCTTGCTGCTACCCAGGAGATCCCCAACGAGGATGCTGTCGAGACTGAGACAGAGCACGGTCGCGAGAAGAAGACATGGATCATGAAAGCTGCCAAGGTCAACACCCAGAACAGTGTGGTCCAGTGGTTTAGCAACGCCTGGACTGAGTTCGTTGATCTTCTGAAGAACGCTGAGACCCTCGATATTGTTATCATGCTTTTGGGATACATTGCCATGCACCTGACTTTCGTGTCCCTCTTCCTCTCCATGCGCAAGATGGGTTCCAAGTTCTGGCTCGGTATTTGCACTCTGTTCTCCTCTGTATTTGCCTTCCTCTTTGGTCTTGTGGTTACCACCAAGCTCGGTGTTCCTATCAGTGTTGTCCTTCTTTCCGAGGGTCTTCCTTTCCTCGTCGTCACCATCGGCTTCGAGAAGAACATTGTCTTAACCCGCGCTGTCATGTCCCATGCTATCGAGCACCGACGATCCCAGCTCCAAAACTCCAAGTCTGGCGCGCAATCTTCTGAGCGCTCTACGCAGAACGTGATCCAGTACGCCGTTCAGGCCGCCATCAAGGAGAAGGGTTTCGAGATCATGCGCGACTACGCTATTGAGATTGTCATTCTTGTCATTGGGGCTGCTTCCGGTGTTCAGGGTGGTCTTCAGCAGTTCTGCTTCCTCGCTGCTTGGACTCTTCTGTTTGACTTCATCCTCCTCTTCACCTTCTACACTGCCATTCTCAGCATTAAGCTCGAGATCAACCGCATCAAGCGTCACATTGATATGCGAATGGCTCTTGAGGATGATGGTGTCAGCCGCCGGGTTGCTGAGAACGTTGCCAAGAGTGACGATGATTGGACGCGTGCCAAGGGTGACTCTTCCTTGTTCAGTCGCAAGAGCAGCAGCATCCCCACCTTCAAGGTTCTCATGATCCTCGGTTTCATCTTCGTCAACATTGTCAACATTTGCTCGATCCCGTTCCGCAACCCCACCTCTCTGTCCACCATCCGCACCTGGGCCAGCAGTCTGGGTGGTGTTGTTGCTCCTCTGTCTGTTGACCCCTTCAAGGTTGCTTCCAACGGTCTGGATGCCATCCTGGCCACCGCTAGAGCCAACAACCGACCTACTCTGGTTACTGTGCTTACTCCCATCAAGTATGAGCTTGAGTATCCCTCTATTCACTACGCCCTGGGTTCTGCCCTCAATGCAAACAACCCTGCTTACGTCGATGCTTTCCACCATCACTTCCAAGGTTACGGCGTTGGAGGTCGCATGGTTGGCGGTATCCTCAAGTCTCTTGAAGATCCTGTCCTCTCCAAGTGGATTGTTATCGCCCTTGCTCTGAGCGTTGCTCTTAACGGTTATCTTTTCAACGTCGCCCGCTGGGGTATCAAGGACCCTAACGTTCCCGAGCACAACATCGACCGAAACGAGCTTGCCCGTGCGCAGCAGTTCAACGACACCGGCTCCGCTACCCTTCCCCTCGGCGAATACGTTCCTCCTACTCCTCAGCGAACTGAGCCTAGCACCCCCGCTGTCACCGACGATGAGGCCGACGGTCTTCACATGACCAAGGCTCGCCCTGCCAGCCTCCTGAAGCGAAGCAACGAGGAACTTGAAAAGCTTTTGGCCGAGAAGCGCGTCCGTGAGATGAGCGACGAGGAGGTTGTCTCCATGTCTATGCGCGGCAAGATTCCTGGTTATGCTCTTGAGAAGACTCTTGGTGACTTCACTCGTGCTGTCAAGATTCGACGTACCATCATCGCCCGCAACAAGGCCACCACCGACCTGACACACTCGCTCGACCGATCTAAGCTACCTTTCGAGAACTATAACTGGGAGCGTGTCTTTGGTGCGTGCTGTGAGAACGTTATTGGATACATGCCCCTCCCTGTCGGTGTTGCTGGACCTCTTGTCATTGATGGACAGAGCTACTTCATCCCCATGGCTACCACTGAAGGTGTTCTGGTCGCCAGTGCCAGCCGAGGTTGCAAGGCTATCAACTCTGGCGGCGGTGCTATCACTGTCCTGACTGCTGATGGTATGACTCGTGGTCCTTGTGTTTCTTTTGAGACTCTTGAGCGTGCTGGTGCTGCCAAGCTCTGGCTTGACTCTGAGGCTGGCCAGGATGTGATGAAGAAGGCTTTCAACTCCACTAGTCGCTTTGCCCGACTCCAGTCTATGAAGACTGCTCTCGCTGGTACCAACCTGTACATTCGATTCAAGACTACCACTGGTGACGCTATGGGTATGAACATGATTTCCAAGGGTGTTGAGCACGCTCTCAGCGTCATGTCCAATGAGGCGGGCTTCGACGATATGCAAATCATCTCTGTCTCCGGTAACTACTGCACAGACAAGAAGGCCGCTGCTTTGAACTGGATCGACGGACGTGGTAAGGGTGTTGTCGCTGAGGCTATCATCCCTGGCGAGGTCGTTCGCAGTGTTCTCAAGAGTGACGTCGACTCTCTGGTGGAGCTTAACATTTCCAAGAACCTCATCGGTTCCGCTATGGCTGGTTCAGTCGGTGGATTCAACGCTCACGCTGCCAACATGGTTGCTGCCATCTTCTTGGCCACTGGTCAGGACCCTGCTCAGGTTGTTGAGAGCGCCAACTGTATCACCATCATGAAGAAGTAAGTTTGTTCCTGCAACTACCTCGAATCACTGCTAACGTTCTACAGCCTCAGAGGATCTCTCCAGATTTCTGTTTCTATGCCCTCGCTTGAGGTCGGAACTCTTGGTGGTGGTACTATTCTCGAGCCCCAGAGCGCCATGCTTGACCTTCTTGGCGTCCGGGGATCTCACCCTACTAACCCCGGAGACAACTCCCGTCGTCTGGCCCGTATTATCGGTGCCGCCGTCCTGGCTGGTGAGCTTTCTCTGTGCAGTGCTTTGGCCGCTGGCCACCTTGTCCGGGCTCATATGCAGCACAACCGAAGTGCCGCTCCCTCTCGAACTACCACTCCCGCTCCTCCTATGACCCCTGTCTCTCTGGCCATGACCAATGCCCAGGAGCGCTCAGCGTCAACAACATCGATGAGCGCTGCTGCCCTCCAGAGGTCGAAGCGATAAATGACAAGCGTTTTGCATTTGAAGGAGTAGAAGTGCGTGAGGGTTTTCGCAAAAGTTTCCAATAGAGACGAGCATGTATGACACATGGTCCGGGGTTGATGAATGGTCACACAGCATGGAGTTTTCGCATTTGGGACATTCTGAAAAGGTCGCGCAAAGCGTACATACATATACAGTCGTCGAAAGATGCAAATATTGGAGTGGTAGTATGGTTTAAGTACCACTTCAGAATTCAATTTTAATCCTTTTTTGTTAATCATGCATATGTCTTTACCTTGGCTACAGGATTTCCGCTGATGGACGTGAACTTTATGCCCTTCTCCTCCATAGCCTTCTTGCATTCTTCCCACTTATCCGGCATAACGGGCTTCGTCCCCTCATCGACTACCCACGTCGTATAGCCCTCTTGCACCGCATCCTCCGCCGTCGCTTTGACGCAAAAGTCACCCGCCAGCCCAACAACAAACACATCCGTAACCTCCTGCTCCACCAGCATACCCGCAAGACCACTATCGCTCACCCTGAACGGATCATAAAACGCACTGTACATTTCCACGCCCTCATCCTGGCCCTTCTCAATCACAGCGTGCACACGCGAGACATCAAGCTCAGGAACCAGATCGGCGCCGGGCGTGCCCTGGACGCAGTGCGTGGGCCACAGGGTGGTGGTGTAGCAGCGGGCATGATCGCGAGGGTGGTGAATTGTTGTCGTGGACGTGTACGGCGTGGCGGACGGGTGGTTGGCGGCGAAGGAGATATGCGATGCTGGGTGGAAGTCTTTTGTGGCGAGGATTAGGGGGAAGGGGAGGGATGTTAGGGTGTTGATTGTTGGGGCGATGGAGCGGCCTTCTGGGACGGCGAGGGAGCCGGACTGGAGATGTTAGTTGGTGAAGATATGTTTGTAAGAGGATGTGAGGCGTGGGTGAGTGAGTAAAGAGATTGCTCAGGCCTTGCTAGTAGGTGAAGGACTTTGGTATTATTACTCAGCGCCCTCATATCGTGTAACGGTCTTGTAGATGTCACTGATCGTGAATGAAGCCGTGAGAGAGATTCGTTGAAGTCACCTCATGGTTAAGCACTCCGCTTGTGTACATTTCACAAACGTAGTGAGCGTCAAATGTCCCTCCCGACTTCGTACATCAATCAAAAAAAAGAATATTTTATCCAAATCCGTCTCATGAAGGTAGGTAGCGCATCTTATGTCAAAGAAAAGAGGTCAACTCACAGGTGGACAGAAATCTTCTTGAAAGTCAACAATAATGAGCGCGGGTTTGAACGGTTTTTCGGTCGACATGATTGCAATTAAGATACGTGGGCTGGGTCTGTATCACGGTGCGAGTAACGAGTGTCTTGTTCAGCAATGAGTGACCGTGATGTCTTGCGCTGACGATGATGATGTGCACGGAAGTGGAAGTGCGAGCAGATAAGAAGCGCCGCATTTTTCGGCCCCACTCTCCCGATGGAGGGGGTATCACAGGTGTCCAGAAAGAAAAAGAGAAAGAAAAGATATGCAGGCACAGCAAATACGTCATATAACTCGAAACTAATAATCCCCTTCGCATCAATCTCCAGCAGTAGCAAACAACATTCTCTTCTATTCAGAAGAATAAGATGACAAAAAAAGAATGTTTGTATAGGAATAGCCCGATGCGGGGGTCGAACCCGCAACCTTGAGATCGCGTACTCATAAGAGTCTCACGCTCTACCGATTGAGCTAACCGGGCTCAATCTGTTATTGTTGAAAGAACGGCTTGGTATTACAGATAATACGCGTGGCTGGGGTTCGATGGGCTTTGAGAGGATGAAATTTTCTGTCCTGGTCCTGGCGGGAAGGGCAATGGGGATAAGCGGAGGTTTAAATTGTGTGGATTCTCAGGGACACCCTGGCCTTTGTGGAGGTGGAGATGTTAAGGCTACCCTGCAGGATTGAATTGATTGACATTCCCGGGACTACGAAAGTTCGTGATGGGGTTTTCTTTATGTGGTATTGTGTTTGATGATTGATTGTGGTTTCACAAGATAATCTTTATACTGCGTGATCTAGTGCCTGAATACCACACTATATTATGCCATAGAAGTTAGTATTTGCAATCTCGAAGGATCATTTTGATGAAACATCGTCCACACCCATGACCAACTTCCACCGGCAGTGACCAACATGAATCGCTCGTACTCGTTTACGCATTCCAAAATGTGACAACCTCCACAATTATGCTGCTTACCCTCCTTTTCTCAATCTTGCACTGAGTTTATCTAAGTTCTGAGTGCCGTTCAGGAACAGATGAAACCAGTTCGACCAATCATGGGGCCAACAATAGCAGTAGTTCCTTTCAGCATGAAGGAGCATCAGCACTAAGAGCCAGCCGCTATGGGGCGAAGGGGCTAAGACCTCGGTCTTATTGAAGTCCGAACAACGGTCAACTTATCAATCAAATACAGCTCGCCCCTCGTTGCTTCATTGTAAGCTGGGGTGGTCTACTCTTCAACAATCTCAACAAGATGTCTTCTGGCGGAGACCTGGGACCTTTGTTGCTTGCTCGACTGCCCACTGTGACTAGTCCTCTAGGCATTGCCTCCGCCCTTGCATTCCTATTCATCGCCCTCTTCATCACAGAGAAGCTCATCAACGTACCTTATCCCCCGGATATCCCACTCATTAGAGAACCCAAGGGCGCTCGCCGCTTCAGCCTTCGTACACGATGGGCTTATCTCACCGATTGCAAAGCGCTCTTCCACGACGCCTACCATGACGTACGCAAGCAATCCCCATCCTCCGATTGACACCGCTGACATCACAGCAGTACCTCAAGAAGGGCAAACCAGTCGTCATTCCTGGCTTCGGATTCAGGATAGAAGTCATGCTACCCCAGAGCCAGATGAAATGGGTCCTCAATCAGCCCGACGACGTACTTGACATGCCAAAGGCTTTCGCGGAAATCGATCAGGTCAAATGGGCGCTTGGCCACGACAAGTACGTCGTTGATGCCTGGCAGGGCCTCATTGTCAAGTATGACATGAACCGCGCCATTGAAATCATTGCGAATAACATGAAGGACGAGCTTCATGAGGTCTTTGATGAGCAGTTCGGTACCGACACTGAGAATTGGACGAGGGTTGATCTTACCCGAACGGTCAAGATGATCGTTGCGCAGGCTGCAAGCCGCTTCACAGTTAGTTTACCGCTTTGTAAGTCTCCATTGCCAATTGCCTAGGTACTTCGCTGACAACACAGGCCGAAACAAAGAGTATCTCCAAAACGCCCTGGATACCAACGAACTCTTCATCATGAACGCCGGCCTTACTGGCGGCATGCCGCGTATTCTGCAACCTGTCACTGGCACTATCTTCGGACTTTTGGTCGGCTCTAAAGTCTCAAAGATCAACAAGTGGCTTATCCCTCTCTTGAAGCAGCGTTTTGACGCACTGGAGAACCACCCTGAGGAGCCCGAACCACAAGATCAAGTCCAGATGATGGTCCATTATGCTCTTAGCAAGCGCCAGGATGAAGTTGGGGACTACGAAACCCTCGCCCGTCGCGTTGTCGCTCAGAACTTCGGCTCTATCCACAACACCCAGATTCAGGTTGTCAATCTATTTCTCAATATTCTAGGCTCTGACGCAGAGTTCAACACCATCGCCGTTCTACGCGATGAGATGGACCGTATTCTCGGCTCTGACGATTCTGCCAACTGGACAAAGGGTGCTATCCAAGCGATGAGCCGTGCTGACAGCGCTGCGCGCGAGTCTCTGCGTCTGGGCTCTTTTGGAGGACGCGCTATCTTCCGCAAAGTCATGACCGATGACTTCAAG
The DNA here is from genome assembly GCA_900312805.1 of Fusarium torulosum. Taxonomy (NCBI): domain Eukaryota; kingdom Fungi; phylum Ascomycota; class Sordariomycetes; order Hypocreales; family Nectriaceae; genus Fusarium; species Fusarium torulosum. The sequence continues at coordinate 44,629 of ONZP01000069.1, read as the reverse complement.
ACCGAGGACGGCCACCACGTCCCCAAGGGTACGGTCATATCCTTCATCGGCCAACCCGCATCCACCGACAGCGCGACCTACGAGGACGCCAACAAGTACGACCCGTTCCGGTTTTCTCGCACACGCGAATTGGCAGCGAGTCGCGATGAGAAAACGCCTCTTGTTACTTTTGTCACCACCTCACCTGAGTTCTTGCCGTTTGGCCATGGAAAACATGCGTGCCCTGGACGGTTCCTTGTTGACTTTGAGATGAAGATGATTCTGGCTTATGCGTTGAGGAATTACGATATTAAGTTTGCTGATGAATATGAGGGCAAGAGGCCGCCGAACACGTGGCTCGCTGAGGCTAATAATCCGCCGAGCGGTGTTCAGATTATGGTTAAGAGGAGGGAGAGGAAGTAGACACTGCAATAGATATGCTGATAGGTTATAATATTTTAAGTCGGTCTTGTCTATGATCTAATAGTTGGGGGTATCAATGTTGCTCCATTCTACACGCAATCTCCATCCAAATATTCATCAATCATCGTCTAATCCCAAAAATCCAATTCCAAACTCCAAACACAAACATATTCACACATCCACTCTAGCCAGAGATATTACACCCAACTCCGCCTCATAGCTCCATATCATTGCGTCTCCTGTCTCTTCCACGACATACTCGTTTCCTTGTCGCGGTACAGGCTCTGTGGTACCTCACATGTAAATTCGTAGCAATTCGCAAACTCCCTCTCATCATCGACATAGCTTCCGATACTTCGAGGTCCAAGGCGTTCCAAGATGCAGTCAATTCCATCGGAGTTTTCAGGGTCGACTCGGTTGTAAACCACCATGAGGAAATCTAGCGAGCCACGGATGATAGAGGCTTTCTCGTTGGCGTCGCAGATGCTTGTGGCTCTGTTGAGCAGACGGTTTATTTCCTGGTCTTGGGCTATAAACTCTAGCGAGCTTTCTTGGCCTTTTGTTTCCGTGTTGTGGAGTTCTTCGTCTCGAGAGTTGGGGACGAAGTCGTCGCGTCCGTCGATATCAATGACTTTTACCAAGTTGGACAACCTCACCCACTTGAATTCCTTGGGATGCGCCTCGGTGCGCACGTCGTCGTCGGAGTCAGTGGATGTGCCAGTCCTGGGTGTGCCAGTCCTGGGTGATGATGGCTTGAGGCAGGACTTCTTGGGTGATAGAGTTGCGTGCTTTGGCACGTGCTTTTGTGACTCGAACTCCATATTGTGGCCGTGATTGTGGTGAGGTTTACAAATGCTGGTATGTCGTAGATGTCTGGGTTGTTGTTTTACAAGCTGTTGCGATGCTTGGTGTGAGTCGAGTATGAGACGAAAGGAGGACAGATTGGGATAAATTGTGTGAGTAGAAGAGAAGAGTTTACAAGAATGGGACCAGAGCCCAAAGATTTGCTAATGTTAAGCGTTTGAAAGCATAATTGGATATGCAATGAGCGCGAGAAAGGGGAAAGTTAGATCGAAGGGATCTTGCAAAGTGTCGTTCTATGACAGAAGTACAGTGGGCGTGCAAACTAATAACTTACTCTGTTCTTTTCTAAACTATACAACAGTTTACTAAACTTACTCAGTTCAGTGTATATACATTCTTTTTGCTTCAACTTTAAACCTTAGCAAGCCCAGGCTTTCCAATTCTCTCAATATTATCAACAATAAATTAAACTCTTCCAGTTACTCCGTATATCTATTTATTATGTCTTATTAAAATCCTCCTCATCTTTCATTTATCTTGTATTCCGGCTACAATAAGGAAAAATGCAATCTTGCGAGCCCATCACTCGAAGGATATAGAAAATGGTTCAAGGTCAAAAAGATATGCTTGATGAGACTGGGACTCGAACCCAGGAGGATTGCTCCACCAGGAAATTGGTGTTAAGGTTAACCTTAACCTGGCGCCATAACCAACTCGGCCATCTCACCGGCTATTGGTTAAAAGAGATGCATCAGTTTGAATCTTATCAATGCTACTACGTGGCAGAATGTGCGATGAGACAAACTCATGCCTCGACATAGCTCTTATTGAAGTGACTAGTCACTCAGTAGATCACACTTCTCTACACGTGAGACCAAAAGTTACTTCACATGGCTTTCTGCATTAGAGCCGAGAATACTGACGTCTCACCAACTCACAATCTGACATAGAAATAACTTCCTTCGCATGACAATTCGATGATAAACCAATCATGGCTGAAACTTTGGACGGCAACAGAAAACCTTTTCCCAGACAGTCAAATATTTTCCCCAATAATATCTTTGGTCATGGTAACAACCAAACACGTATGTTGGACGGATCATACTGCACGCTCTTGTGAACCTAGACATGAAATACGCCGACCAGGCTACTCGGACTTGTATCTTAGTGGGCGCAAAGCTTCTCGTTGAGTGTGCTGCTGTGCCAGCGCTGACCGAGAAAAAGTGAACAGAGCTACCTCTCACTTAAAATTGGCATGGCTTCCACGTAAGCAGTGTATAGCGTCTGTCTTCTCGCGATCCGTATTCCCTTTCTCCTAGCTGTGGACTGCTATGCACTCGCACGATGTACACCTTTGCATATATGTGCCACTCGATCCTCCTTCTCATTATCGTGATAGTAATATTTAGCCGTCTCACTTGTGTGTGTGTGTGTGTGTGTGTGTGTGTTGTCCCTCTTGTACAAGCTGTTCAACAAAGTCTAAGTAACTAAATTTCTATCTTGCTCCATTGTCATATTTTACTTTCTTGCTACTACGGCTTGAATCGACTCTTCGTTCATAAAAATCTTAACTGAATAAATATTAAATCGTCAGGCTTATATATGATGGTGACTACCCTCTCCATTTTCCAGATTCCCTTCTGTTTCTTCCATCATCACCTCAAACACTCACGCAGTCAAGACGCTTGTTGAATTACCTCTCTCATCACCTTGACTCTTTGCTATGTTCTTCTATATCATCATACACTATACACGTTACTCTATTCTTTACCTTTACTTATTTTATTTCATCTTTACTACCTGCAGACACTCTATCACAATGTCTCGCACAGCTAGTTCCACCTCTGGCCCATCTTTATCATCTTGGGTAGAGAAGCTACCTATCTTTTCTCCCCCATACAACAGCACATATACTCCGGTCCTGTATTCGATCGAGGAAGAGGATACTTCTGATCCATTCTCTCTTCCTTTCGAGATCACCGAGATTGTCCGTCTTTTCGACAACATTGAGATTGATAATGGAGAAGAGCCAGAGTAGAAGCTCAACTTCTATTTTCACCCCCCAGGCTCCATTGTCAACTCATCCTCTGGCTGTAACAAAACACACCCTACACTCTCCTAAAATAATCATAAGAGGATAAAAGGGATATTAGGGAGCAGTGGAATTCAAAGTTGCGAAGAATGTTAAATTGTATGACGAACGCTCTTTTTGGTGGCCCTGTAAGGCTTTTGACAGCTCTTTCACACGAGTGCAAGACAGTGGTTCATAGTAATTGACACAAACTCTATACGTTCTTAGGGTACTTTTCTCCAAGCTTGACTTTGTCTTCCCACTCCTCATCAATCGTGATCTGCTGTCGTCGTGACATGCCCTCTCGATACTTCTTGAAAGCATCTTGCTCAGCTCGCCATCGACTCATCTCCTTATCAAGGAAGGAAGCTATTGCATCTGCGCACTCTGTGACCTTTTCCATTGGGACTAAATGGCCACAATCGAGGACTTCTTCTTGCACCCTTCCAGAAGCAGAACCGCCATTGCCTCCAACTCCTGTGCCAGTGATCTGCATCTTCTCCTGCCGCTGAGATGGGGATGAGAAGTCTGATTGCTTTCCGAAGATATAAAGTAGACTTGGCTGGAGCTCAGGAAGCTGGCGGAATATCCTTGGCGGTTCCGGGCGGTGGAAGGGGTAGTTTGGACAATCCAGGTTCTGTTCGGGATCTTGATCGTTTGAACGTTCCCATTCCCTTGATAAATAGGTTGGTCTGACGAAGCCGAACAGCTCCTGGTGCTTCGATGTTGTCAGTGTAACCCGTTCATCAGACAATGAGTCCTTTTCTGCTGGGTAGAGTTCCGTGGGAACTTTGCGTAGACCATATTCGATCCAAAGATCAAGCACACGAGGATCCCATGCCTGGAAGAATTTGCTCTGCTTGAACCTGGCAGCGGCGTGATCTCTTGATGGCCAGATATCCCGCCTTTTAGTTGAAAGACCAGTGAGAGATATGCTAGGATTCGGGATCTGCAGGATCGGGTCGATGAGAACCAGCGAGTTTAGGAGTCGAGGATGCCAAAGCGCCAGCTGTGCCCTAATTCATGTTAGGAAGTTGTGTATGTATTCCATAGTTACTTACAGCTGACTGCCGCCCATACTATGACCAACCCCAACGATAGGATGAGGCATATCTCGTTGATTTTGGTTGATGAGATACATCAGATCTCTGGCATGGTCATACCAGCTTGCTATGGTAGTCACAGGTTAGAATAGTTAATGCAGCATGGAGTGCTACTTACAATCGTTGCCAAGAAGATTCTCGTTAGTGCCCCCTGATTGACTTTGGTTCCACACATCTGCAATCCATATCGATCTTATTCGAATATTCTTCTGCTTTGCACGTTCGAACAGCTCATCCCACAGTGGTTCGTACAGTTCCTAACCCCCACATCAGAATTAGAAAGCCTCTGTAAGTGAACCAGCCATTTACCTTTGGGAAACCGTTTGCATGAGCGCCGACAATGGTAACATCGCCAGGCTGAGGGTTTGGATTACTGTGAGGAATGTATTGCTTTACAGCGAGTTTCGGTATATCATCGTCGCCATTTGCAGTTGCGGCAAGATGCTGTCTCGTATGGCTGCAATCGACTGTGTGCTCCACTACTCGATATCTCGTTGGTGTCGTTAAGAATCTGGCATGGTTTGCCCTCGAGATATGTTGTTTGGGATGCGCATTTCTGGCTGGAGAATGACGTAAGAGCCTGGCCCACATCGGATGTGCGTAAATGCTTGAAAAATAAGGAGGAGTCAATCTATTCTGAGATATGAACTGGATTATCAAGTTAAGAAGGTCCTTGTTATGTTCAAATTTGATTGTAGAAGACGCCCAGTCGTTTACATAGGTGACCGGCAGGTCCTACTATGCCCGATCAGGCAAGCATTTGTTGTGACCTCGGTTAGAATCTGCGCCCTTCGTTGTCAGTCCGATGTCATCAACGTTTCACTATTGATCTCGCGCTCCTATTCGTACCGTAGTTTGATCCCTGGATATGGAGCCTCATTTACATAAATCGACTATATAATGGGCCCTGAAAGTATTCAAAAACCAAGCTTTACACAAAAACCACAACTGCCGTAGCAATCGCCCAAATAGCCTGCAGAAAATCTCCCTGGCAATCCAACCCAGCCATATAGCGCTGAACAGCCACACTGCCGATAGTAGACGCGACAAAACAGATGGCGAGCTTGCCTGAAAAGCCCCGTCGTAAGATAGCGGACCCTATCAGAAAATCGAAGACAGGTATAATGTTGGAAAGAGTCGACCCATCATCAGGGCTCCGGTCGTTTTGATACTGGTAGAAAGATGCAGTTGACGTTGCGCCGTGGGTGAATCGTGAAGCGCTGCCGTAGAATAGTAATAACGCCAGAGAAATTGGCAGGTATTTCTTTAGCAGAGTGACGGACATTTTGTGCTGTGTTGCCAGTGGCGGGAAATTGGGGGTCTTGACTATGGTGATGTTGAACCTGGAAAATAGATGCAAACCAGCCAACAGGAAAAATAAAACCAAGTACAAGATCAGGTTGCGATAAAGGGTGGTCTGCTTTTATATTACCGACCAAGAGGTGGTGCTGAGTAAGATTAAATCACACTAGAAGGCCAGGATGCACTGCACTCCAAATGTGATATCTTACCACAAGGATAAATCCACTGTGAGACACAAATGATCAGATTGTGGTTTCATTGAACTCTCTCCATGGAATTTATATAAAAAGCATACAAAGAGATGCATGATATAAATTAATGCCAAGACCAACACAAGAACAAACATGTCAGATACTACGTAAAATGCCTGCAACAAGGCGACCAATAAAACAACACGCATTTGCCATTCCATGGAAATAACACAAGGCTTTCCAGCGAGGGACCGCATTTCTGCCATGGAATTTTGAGACAATTGACTTTTTGTATACTCCGTAGACGTCATTTTAACAGCCCATCCGATACTTCCGAGGCATCTGCGTATTTCTGCACTACTTCACCGCCCGGGTTTAAATCGCAAAAGTGCTGGCTGTGGAAAAGCTTCTGCTGGCAGAAAACATCTGTAGTGTATCGACAAGACAGCGAATAACCATGGCAGAACCATTTTGGGGTCCTCAGACCTCCTATCTAAAGTATGTTCCCCTCAAAAATTACAATTGGATGTTTTGCTGACTTGGATTCAGTTTTTGTGAAGAGGTAATGATTCAGACATGTCTCCCTTGTTTGCATTGCAGCAGTTGACGTGGTATTTTGGAATTAGGACTATGTTGTGACGAGATACGTTGCTGAGTTTATCAACACCCTTAGTAGTCTCACTTATGGTCCGTATCGACCTCGTTGATTTGGAGCTATGATTAACACTGTTTTAGTGGCATATGGACTCTATGGCTTGTTGACATCGCCCAAGTTCCCGACAGGGCCCCGCTTAGCTTCATACTGTGGACTCATGGGCGTTGGCTTTTGTTCTGCTGGATATCACATGACGCTCAAGTACCATACTCAGATGTGTATGTCTGTGCAAGATCATTGGTATTTGTTAATGTGCTGACTATTACTAGCTGATGAGTTGTCGATGCATCTACTCACAACGCCCCTTATCTACCGTCTGCTCAGCTTCAAAGCAACTCCCCAAAAGGCCAGGACCGTGGGAACTGTTCTCACAATACTCTTCACTATCGTCATGGTCACTCATATGGTCATGGACGAGTTCATCTTACATGCCACCACCTTTGGCTTGGGTGTTTACATCATTGCTACTCGTGTGCTCAGAATTATTCCGGAGCAAGTCAAAGACCCTGTGATCAAGAAGAATCTCCAGAATGTCGCTACCCTCGGACTTTGTAAGTTTATCCAGATGAGGTATTTTCAGCTGAAACTGACTGACTGTTCCAGCCGCTTTTGGTTTCGGGTACATCGTCTGGCTGATCGATGAATTCGCTTGTCGCTACTTGACTAGTGCAAGACACACAGTTGGACTGCCGCTGGCATTCTTGCTAGAACTTCACGGATGGTACGCCCCTTCACTCAGGCTTTTGTTTTATTTTAAGAACATTTACTCACACAGATTAGGTGGCATGTTTTTACCGCGATCGGAGGCTATACCGCCGTTGCAGTCATCGACTTGGTGACCTCGGGTGAAGTGACCGAAGACCCTGTGCCTGACTTCGCTTGGCCGGTTCCTCTCGCAGCGAGACTCATGTCTAGACCGGCCAGCTCAGTGAAGCAAAGTTAAGCTAGGCAGAAGGGATCAGAAGGCTGGGGAATCTGTAACCTGGCGGTGACAGAATTGATCAAGCTTTTGTTACGAAACCTAACATTAGAGCACTAGACGCGGATAGATAAGAAATCGCCCTTACATGTGCCCCGTACTCCGAATCATCTCCGGCTGGTGAGCCGACTTACCGCATTATAAGGGTAGGAGTGAAGACCCATAGTATACCGGGGAAAGGATATAAGAGAAGCTTCAAGTGCATCGAGATCCGCAAGTGATCACGTTCGCCCCATGGAGACTTGAATTGGGTGATGGATATATCCTCTGAATTCCTCACCATATTCAACGAAGGTTTCTTGAACACTGGGGAATATGAACAGCGAGTAAAGGATGAGTCTTTCGCGTGGAAAGTTGCAAATGTGAATTCTCTGTTAGCCTATGCGTCATGATCCACAGATAATATCTCACAAAATCCAGAAATTACGATGCCGATTCTACCCGAGTGTCAAATATCGTCCCGGCCTCCATCTCTTAGTGCCGAGCGATAGCTGCCCAACTGAATTCTCCATCGTGGCTATTTTCGTATCAGTCCCCCGTGTCTCCGAAGGCGGCTCCGCAAAGGCATCAAAGCGACCAAATAACGTGCTTTGATAAACCTGGCACAACGCTTAAGCTTACTATTAGGCTCAGCGACGCTATCCACTTCACCAGGCCAAGATCAACAAAAACAGGGTATTCTCCTTCTCCACGGAATCTTTCTCCGGGGTTCTTATCTATGAGCTATTAAGCATAAATTGCGAGACACGGATCGTCGGTGGAGTTTTACGGAGGGAACTGCCTTAATGGTTACCGTGGGGAAACAAGCTTAATGTTCCATCGGTTTCACTTGGGAATCACGTCTTCATCAACAGTATCTCAAAGCTGTCCAGTTATTTTCTTCTGTAAGAGTGAAAAATCGTTGTTGTATTCACTAAACAAGATGCCGCTGAGCCTCATCTGCAGGTGTGTGTTTGCCCGGCCCAATGGGTTAATTTCCATGTCACATCCCGATTTTGCACCGCTCGTGATTCACCACAGCTCAGCGCCACGGAGCTAATAAACTACGATGCATCAAGCTTGCAACGGAAAGATAAGGATCGACCAGAATCGGTCTAGAGCTGCTAAGTTAACTTAGTACGGTGGATCTCGTAGCGGACTTTTCTCGACATTGCTCGGCATGGTGGGAACGACTTGGTGCTTCTGGAAATCTGGACGCCGAAAGCCAAGAAATGTCATTTTGTTCCACCGTGCGTATATAAATATGGAGGAGAGCCCGGTGTCTTGCGGATGGGTTTCTGAGTATATTTGTTGTGTTTTGTGAGATTATTCAAAATGGTCAAGCCTGTAATCGACCTTGCCAGCCCTCTGGCTTACACGCCGGCCGAGACAGCGGAGCTCATCTGTCGTGCTGGAGTGAAGAAGGGTAGATCAAGACCAGATAAGGTGTTTCTGTCTGGTATCTCCGGTGGCTGCATTCTTGCCTTTGGATGTGCTGTGTCGTTGACGGCCATGACGGCACCCTGGTATCAGGAGAATGCACCTGGTCTTGTCAAGCTCATTGGAGCACTTGTGTTCCCCTTGGGGCTGGTCACCGTGATATTGACTGGTGCTGACTTGTTTACTTCAACGAATTTGGTGCGTTTTATTACGCGCCGAGGCCTGACTGGATAGATAACTAACATACACTTAGTTCACGTTCGTTGCTGTTCTTAACGGAAGATTATCGATATGGCGGATGTTGCTCCATTGGTTCCTTTGTTTCTTTGGAAACCTTGGAGGTTGTCTCTTTATTATGGCGATAATCGTTGGATGTACGTCGCAAAACAAATTATGCCATAGATATTTGCTAACAAACAAACGCTTTATAGACGGAGGCATTTTCGACTCTGACCCCTACCGGGAAGAAATCATCGCTTTCACAACAAAGAAGCAACTCGTCCCTGAAGCCCACCAGATCTTCCTTCGTGCTATTGGATGTAACTGGCTAGTCTGCCTATCATGCTTCTTGGGTGTTCAAGCAAAAGACTTGACCTCAAAGGTAGTCGGCATGTGGATCCCTATCTTTGCCTTTGTTGCTCTAGGCTTCGACCATGTTATTGCAAACATGTTCTTTATGCCTCTGGGTATCTGGATGGGAACTCCAGGATTGACCATTGGACTATACATATGGAAGGGTAAGTTATCTACCTACTGCTCATGAGAATGACGACTGACAATCAGTAGGCATGATTCCTGCTCTTTTTGGAAATATTATTGGTGGTAGTTTATGCTGCGGTGTTTACTTTTGGTGGATGTATCTCGCGGATGTAGATGATGAGGAGGAAACTCACGAGAAAGCCATTCTGCATAATAGTGGACATGATAGTCCTTCAGATGAGGAGAGTCAGATGGCAACTCGATAGACGATACCCGGTCAGCAGGACTGATTTACTTAGAAACAGGGCTTAGATAAAACGGAAAGATAACTAGAGTAAAATAGGCATGGATCGGAAGGGAGAATCTAATACAACCCATATAATTCACTTACCTTGAAATCATTTTCACAGACTAGGATCGCTCCCTATCGACCCGATAACGAAAAGATACGATATTTATAAAGTTCTGTATTGTGCAATGCTATTATATAACTCTTACAAAGACTACCTAAAATTAACACATTTGACTTGGAGTAGAAAGAGTCGTTGAAAGTAAACAGTACAAATGATCTTCACAGATTCTTATCATAATTAGTCATTGCTTCTGCTGTTAGTAAGAAACCGTCACAATAAATTGTTTACGCTGGCCGTTACAAGTGATAATAACAACCAGTCCACCCGGATACGCCTGGTGAATAGACTGTGTTTCATGTCAGTTCAGAAAATAAGCATCAATTTCCTGTCTGGTCATCTTCTTCTTCCCCATAGACTACCAGATCCAACTAGCCGCTCATCTCCCCATGCGCCGCAATGTTACCGTAGGCAACCCCAATGGAAACAAATCACAAAACCAGTTCCCCAAAGATCCATCCTCAGCGTCCTCATTTGCTTCTAGTTAGGTTGTGATATCGTGCTGAGCTCGGCGATCATGCCTTGGCCGCCTGTTCATTTAGCAAGGCATCAATCTTCTTGTAGGCATCAAGTTGCGCACTGATCATGGGAGAATCTCTCAGTCCTTGGATGCTGGGTAGCGTCAGCGCAAACCTATTAGAAAAATCTCGAACCCTGTAGATGAGTTCCATAGCATTGGCAGTAGCCTGTCCAAATTTCGAGAAGCTTTCGCGATGCTGAGTCCAGCTGAGCTCGATATCCTGCGGTGCAACTTTTGTCGAATCATAGAAACCGGCAGCTCGGAAAGCCGTCCGAACGACCGCACCCAAGTCTCCCTGACCATTTTCTGCATTTTCTGACTTGAACGTATCCTCAACTTCAGATACGAAGGTTTGGACATCGGATAGGAGGTCCTGTGTAAACCTTACTTCTGGTGCGGGCCTCATATTGAGATACCTTTGTAGCATATACCAATCCAACGACTGGGCTGGAAGTTCGCTGATAATGTTTAGAATCTGGGTCTTGGTCCCAGTATCCATGAGATGCTCCGATACCCGAACCCTCTTGGCAGGAGGTAAGCGGCGATCTTGTGAAGCAACTCGCTTCAGTTCATCCGTAACGCGTCTTTGCAGCTCACCAGTCGCAACTTCCTTCAACTAGCCCTTGTCTGAGAGATACCGCAGTTGATCCTCCATTCCCACCCATGTCACACATAGAGTCTTGGGATTTGTGTACCACTCTGAAGAAGGAACTCCAAGATAGTTAGCAATTCTAATAATTTGATCATTTCTGGAGGCTTTGAGCTTGCGACGAGGCTCAGAAAGATCTTTGCAAATTGGTGATCCTCGGTATATACCTCGATTACACCGAAACGCTGTTCGACAAATTCAGTTATGGCCTGGCTTTCCTAGTAATCAGATCCAATGTCAGGAAAGATAGGTCCAACTGATTTTGCGTTTGCAGTCAAGGCCATGAACTTTGTGCCTCGTTTGGGTCGCCAGTAGGACTTTGCAGGAGTACCTAAACACTCGTAACAAGGTAGCGGATCACTTTTTGAAAAAAAGCCGCCTGGGACCAGCAACGTATCGGAAGACTTCTGGTTTCAGAACGGGTGTTCCCTGGTCGACATCATCCACATAACAATTAGTGTAATGGTAACTAGGAAGTCCCAGTGTTCGTACGTCGTTCAAGCCACAGAGAGTAAAAAGACCAAGCGATGGCTTCTCAGCGTTGTGGCAATCTTCAGGAAATATCAAGCTGGTACCAGGCATTGATGCAGGAATCAGATTGAACCTGAAGTTCAGAGACACTTGAGGATGTCGAGATCGGATGTCGTAATAACATTCACGCATAGCCTTTGTATCAAGCGTATGGGAGTTGATCTTGAAGTGTTCACCACAATCCTTGCCAGAGTTCGTAGCTGCGAACCTTGATGGATGGATAAATGCGGTCAATCTCTTCATCTCGACAAACCGCAGCATGTGAGAGAAGTATATGATGAACATACCGAGAGGGGTTGGTCTCATCTTTGTCATATTCGGATCATGAGCAGCGAAACCTTCTTCTGGCCACTCCTGGTGCCACATGTCAAAAAGATGATTGTCGCTGCCAGTGCGAAATTCATTGGAACTTCGTCATTTAGGTATCCAGCTAGGAAGTCCTGCAGACTTTTGACCATCTTGGGTGGTAAATCGAGTACTGCGATGGGAGGCCAGCGCAATCGATAGTGTAACATGTCGTAACTGACACCGTCGTGAATAGGCGGCATATGGAGGGCTTGCGCTGCTGAGGGTCTCCCGACTGGGATTCCCGCAGGATTCCCGAGGGGTTAAACCCTTGTTCGATAAGAGTGTGTTCCCGTTTCAATGTTTGCGTGAAGTGCCATGTCTCCTCATCATGAAGACGATGGTAAATTGCGCGCTTGACGTAGGCAATGTTGCCAGGTATCAGCATGTTTTCAAACCATATGACCTCCCACAGGAAGCTTCTCCCGACCGAGACTTTAATACCACTGATTCCATATTGTCTTCGAAATTGTGCGCCATTAGAGGCTCGTTCTTGCTTTGTCTCGACATGATAACTGGCTCACAGTTTATGACTGATATTCCCACTATCACGGCTTTGATTCGATTGTCCATCTTGGATGAAAAGGATTTCCATAGGCCTAAGTGGCATGTCATAATTTTCCACTGGGGACTTCTCTTGATGGGCCCTGTTTTACAAGCTCTGGGGAAGAGTCTAAACGCATAATGTGGTTCTGATGGTATGCGTGGGACATCATCGTGGGGTTCGGATTGGTCCTTTGTGTCACCCCCGTACAGGCACACAGGTATATTGTTTAAGCCTGGCTCCTTTCTCGCGATGTTGATAGGGTTGGAACGCTGTTCTAGCTCCGACAAACTCACCCAGTGGCTCTTAGGGTTATGGCCATCAAACTCCAACTGGGCATCATCTGGGTTTTGGATGCTATCACCGCCTTGGTCTCCATCTTTAAGTTTCACAGCTGACTTCGCTGGTTGAACTGGCCCAGAGTTCTGGTTTGTACTGGCCATGACTTTTCGTAAAGCACTGGAGTGCAGCCGCCTCCGTGTAGATGAGTATTGATGATGGGTGACAAGTGACGGCAATGCAAGTAGTATGGAGTTGTTACACTCGGTGGTAGAGATCGAATCGTTGGTGATCGGAAGTATCGTATCAAGTCTTCAAGTACAAGAGCAATGTAAATCCTGATGTAGAGCTGAAATGCTAATGACTGCAGTTCCGCGATAAGCGAGGACAGTAAATCGGCTTTGTCGCTCGAGGGTGGTGATTGAACGGGCTCAAGTAAAGAAACAAAGAAGCAAACAGGGGCAGGAAATAGTGTGATGTGGTCGCGGTTGAATTGTCGAAGAAAGCTGCTGATAAATACTGAAGTTCGTGCGGTAATGCTGGAAGAAAGGTCAGCTACTGTATGTGTAAGAACTCCTGGTAATCTCCGACCTGGCGATGAGAAATGAGGGTTTGTGATGCCGCATCGGTTTCAAAGAACTCGAAAAGAATGAAAGTAGAAGTAAGATAGCATTGGAATAATTTTTGATAGCTTCAAATGTCAAGTGGATGTTGTTGCGGTGGTGAAGCGCTATCTTCTGTCGAGCAAGGAGGGAAGACGAGGAGGTGAAGAAAGAAAGAAGCATCGCCAAAGGTTAGGCTCCAGGCATCCACAGGTAAATTGTGCAACACGTGATCATGTGCTGTGAATCACAGTCCCCCATATATACTTATAAATTAAACGAATGGTCTATACCCATGGTTCCCGACTCGACCCGTCGACTCGCCAGAATCAGACTGGTAATCTGATGTGACCATAGTGCCCGGACTTCGAACCGCCCATCTCACTGCAGTTGCCAAGGGATCCTCATCATCAGCATCATCTCCAGATGAGCAAGATTCTACAAGCTTGTCCTTGCCCTTATCCGGTGTCTGATAGGACTTGACCTTTTCCACTGACGCCAAGTACGCCTCAAACAGCTGATCAAGAGAACCACCTGGTGCGCAGACAGCGTCCACGGTTTTCTCATAGTCAACAGTGTCTAGCGCGGAGCGATACATCTCGTCGATTTCTCCCCAGACAGGCATGAAGAATACCGTTTCCCTGATCTTGTTGAAAAAGCCATGGGGAAGGCCTGAGTTTTCCTGTTCACGCAGTGTCTGGCAGGAAAAGTGGGCGAGGGTTTGAAGGACACTGTATCGTATCAGTTAGCGCTCCGCCCTCCTTTACATCATGGCAAATCATGTCACTTACTATTCTCCAGACTTTCCCCCTGCTACCATTCGCTGTCTGATCTTGCTGGTGATGATGGCAGGCAGTTCTTCCTCCAAAAGGGGCTCAATCGAATAGGGACTGATCTCAACAATCAGGTATTCAAACCTCCTGACAAGAGAATCAACAGAGGTAAACATCGCCTGCAGAGCATGAGGCCCCTGTACACAAGTCAGTTTATGAGCGAAGGCCTGAGGAAGGGCACTTACAACTGCCAATCCGTGGCCTAAGCATCGTGCCCATTCGGCGGCGATGGCCAACGCATCAGTGTTAGCTCTCTTGATCAGATCAGTGATCTTTTGGGACATGGTTAGTATGTTCCCAATAACGTGTTCAGAAGGGATGTTTTGAACTGACCATGAATGTTGATTTTGAATCTCTTTGCTTCGTTTTAAAAAATCCCCATTCAGTAAGGGTTCTGGAAATACCCAGGGCCAGATCAGCTAGTGCGCTGCCCACTGCGAGGTTGAGGTCCCTTTCGCTATTATCTGTAAGCATTCATCGTTACTAAGGATGAAGATCGTTGAAGAATTACTATTTTTCGGTGGGAATATTCCCAGCCTACAACTGTCAGTTTGTTTGTCTAATAGGATATACAGGGGTTACTTACATCGTAACACCCCTTTAACCCAACTTTCTTGCACAACAGAGCGTCGAGCTCTTCGCACAATTCAACTCCGCCACCAAGTCTACACGCGTTAGCAAGTCAAAGGTCAGATAGAAAGATATATAGAAACTCACGCTCGAGAAAGACTGAGCAGCTCATTCACGGTACCTTGAGTGCCGCAGAGCAAGATGTCATCTCGTATTTTCTCCAACTTCATCAAATCCCGTCCAAGATCAAGCACCCAGTCCGTAGCTTTAAAGATAATCAGTATAATATGTCATTCGTGTAGAAAACAGATACTTGCCTCTCCTGCCGAGGGTGCTGATCTGCGTGCGCTGATAACAAGGTCGGAATACACCTCGTCGGGACTTTTGTGAGAGAGCAAACTCCTTAAGCCGATACATTACCTCTAGGAGCTTGGGAATGAAGAGGTCGAGTGCTTGGCGAACGAGAATGACGTGGGTGTTTCTCGAAACGAATTGGAACGGCGCAGCGTAGTTGATCTGGCTGGCGGCATCTGAACCTACCGCCAAGCTGAAACGGAACTTTTGCTATATCAAAGGTCAACTATCAGTGGCGGTTACTGAAGTACAAGATGAGCCTACGGTCATAATCATCTAGTACATGTTAGCTAAAGATCTTATGTCTGAACAAGTTACACTCACCTGCTTGATGTCCGTTTTGTCTATTTTCATTGCCTCTGCAAGATCACCGTCTGTGATAAAGAGATGGCCTTTCATCTCCTCGATGGCTGCATCGGTGATGAGATCCACGCCCATCTGCTTCTGGCTCTGCGCTAGGTAAAGCCACAGCTTTCGCCATGTCGAATACTCAGCTCGCGAGTCGAGGGCATGAGCGATATCGGGACAACCACAACGTCTCTTCACGTTCATCGGATTTCTATATAGTGGAAGCGTTGTCGAGTTTGCTGGGACCCGTGGCTGAACTGCCAGATGTGTTTGGTTTCGGAAGAAAGAAGTCATTTTCGGTCTGCTTGACGGAATTGGTGTAGAATGGCTATGGATATGAAAAGGAGAGAAAGTCTACGACCGTGGGAAAGACAGCACATAAATATATTTCAGTCATATGGAAACCTGTCACTAAGGGAGATAGGGCTTGATTTTCAAATTATTGCGGGCGTAGGTGCTGGAGGCAGCATTTCTGTAAATGTAGCCAAGAAGTTTATAACGGCGAGTAAAATGACGATTGCCCCAATTTTCAAAGCCGTCGACCCGGCCTCACTTTGACATTCTGCTCTGTAGGCCATTGTAGATGCAGTCCAGTTACCTCTGGCGGATCCACTGCTCAACGACGGCATAAATATCCTCACTATTCTTCTCCATGAACATCATATGCCCATTCCCGTGTATTCCAATAGTACCAAGCTCTAGAAGATCTGTTTTTGAACAGCCAGCCTGGCGGTAATACGCAGCTGTACAGTGCTCGTACGGCATATGGTATGATGCTTCCCCCGTGACGATAAGGATAGGGATATCCTGAAGGTTTGCCAAACGACGCGGTTTCGGCTCGTCAGCTTGGAGAATACACTCCGTAGAAAGGTTATCTCTCGGCGGATGGATCTTCTGAATAAGCTCTGACTTTGGGTCCGTGACAGGTGGCTCGTACGTGATTGGTACGTCCCATAGCCCCCATGGCCGAGGATGCTCTCCACCAAAGTTAAAGATCTCGTCTTTAAAAGGTGGCCCTGCTGCCTCCACGAGGACAATAGCTTTTGTAAGCTTTGGCTTTATGTCGGCTATCAGCGTAGGCATAAAACTGCCTTGACTGTGACCGAGGAGAATAGCTGGCTTTCCAATTTTATCCAGTAACGCTGCCCCGGCTGTTTGCATGGCTGTCTGCTGATATGTGGAGTTGTCGATGAACTGCACATTGGAACTATAGAACGCGTCAAAGATTGGATCTCCTCTGACGCCCGCACCAGGCCATTGCGTATGGTTGATAGCCTGAGGCCAAAGCATATGTGTCCTTGAGGCCGTGAAGGCTACCTCGATTGCCTCGGCGGACAGTATGATTGGCTTCTCGGCCTCATGTGAGGGCAGCCAAGCGGAGCGACCACGAGCTGTCTGGTCAACGATGTAGACTTCGTAGCCTTGGCTGATGAACTGCGATGCCCACCCACGACCTCCATCTGGCTTATTCAGGAAGTTCTAGAACCTGTCAGCATGAAGATCCTTTGTGGAACGGCTTCCGAGTCATATGTAACTCACTGTACCTGTCTGAGCCACACCGTGGATCATAACGATAGGCGTATTTTTCCAAGCGCCTGTGGCGGGAACAAGTCTCTCGACATACATCTGGTCCCGAAAGACATGGCCCCCTTCCCCATCGTCGACGTATCGTCCGCCGGCATAGAAGAAGGACCGTATAGCCGGGATCTCAGCGTCACGTCGCACCCCCGCCGCGTCGGACAATTTCCCGATCGTCGCCGCAAAAAGGGCACCAAGAATAGAGAGATACATAATCGGAAGAATTAGATACTGCGTGGCTCTACCGGGGTGGGAGTCGGAGGAATGTTGGCTGAGATGGCGGAGAGAGGAAGTGGAGGGATGTCATTGCTGACGGGTAGGGGTGTCTTCCAGGGATCGACAGTGGTTGTCCTACTTGGGGTTTTCTTGATAAGATAGACGCGGCTCGTGAGCCACGGTGGGAACGACATCTCAACGACAGAACATTTCAAAGATTACAGGTAATCAGGTTGGACGGCATCCGACGTTTTACAAATTAGGAGAAGAAGTGCCTCTGATGTCAGCGAGCAGTGGCGTCATTGCTGATATTCTGCCAAATTCGTGATGATCTCTTGGCCTATGGTATGTGCTCTTGAGCCTCAAAGATTAACATATAACTTACACATCATTTTCATTTTAATTGAGGCCATTTTTTCTTTCTTACAATACCTTTTGCTTGCCAATTAGATACCCTTATCTCTAATCTAACAGTAATTTGATTACCGTTCATAGATGGCACTCACATCCAACTGTCCATCCTGCTGTGTTCCACGCTGTGCAACTGGTTAACAGGTTTAGAATGCAGATATCACTTTCCTTTATCAAAGAGACTTCTTCTTGCAGAATAGGTGGCATCATGTGGAAAAATTGCTAACACACGAACGCCTGTGTTCCCTCAGTGCCTTGTCGGTCCCCTCGTATCAATCGACGCGCCCTTGCAGATCACCGAACAGATTCTCCTAGGCGGGGCCGTAGAAAACCGGAGAGACAAGCAGTTATCTTTCTTGATAAATGAGATATATCATGTCTCATCTAGGTCATCTCGTAGCGCAGCAGATGACTGTACGCTATATCAACACTCGGCCATTCCGATTGGCTTCCAGATATTCTTCTAGGCTGCCACATAATGAGATGGAATTCAGCTCTAGTCCGCTCGGAGCCCGCTACTCTTCAGCTGGTATCTTTCGTCTGACTGGAGACCTTGGCAAAGGCGCCCCATGCGTCCCGCGATACACTAACAATTATCTTCCGTGTCATCTTAGCGTTGAGCAAGTCCTCGTAATAGATACTGTAAGCTTTTCTTGTCTTGACCACCAAGTCAAATTTGATGACATTCTTTCGGCCGGCAGGTTTTGAGCCTCGAGAGTTGGCTGTCGATGATTCGGTGACTGCAAGCCTTGTTGAAGAGAATGTGCGGCACCTGAATCCTCTCCAAATGGATCCGAATAATACGAATGGTCAGTCTCTGCATATACTGGTCATGAAGGGTGTTTTGTAGCTAGAATGGTGTGAGCCGGCGGCTTACCGTCTTACCTCGCCGGCAGGACGGCTTAGACTAGACGATGGATGGTGCCTATTTGAGACTTGTCACCGAAAAGGGGCTTGAAATCATCCCTTGTGAGCTGAAGGGCTATGGTTAATATATGTGGATGGACTCCTGAACCCATCCCAACATTCACTCTGCCAAGAAACATCGTCACGAAATATTTTATCACAATGATGTCCAATTCATTTCGTACCTTTAATGATATCTCCGCACAACCTGCCACGCGGCCTGTCCGGTTGAGGCTGGCTTGCGACGCTTGTACGACGGCAAAGGTGCGATGCAGCAGGACTCACCCGTGCGAGCGCTGCGAGGATAACGGGCAGGAAAAAGAGTGCTATTACAGTGTTTCGCGACGACATGGAAAGAGAGCTCGACATCGCAAGACAGAGTCTGAGATGCTGCGGTCAAGCAACACACCTTCTTTCTCCACGAGCGACTTTGCGAGTGCGCAATATGGTACCGACTTCGCCTGGGAGGACTATAGTGATACACCGGGATCCTCGGCTACAAAGATAGACGGCGAGTTTGAGATGCTGGATAGCTGGGCGTCTCACAGCATGGATGTTACTGTTGATTTTGACGATATTAACAGTATGTCTTGGGCTGATCCGTGGAAGTCCCTTGGTCTTTGGTCTGATACCAGTCCGTCTCAATCAAGTGGCATGGTATCACCAGATTTAAGCTTGTCTCCAGAACAAATAACGTCGATCAAACGGACAAGTCTAGGACCGTCAAATATCCTTGGAAACAATATGCAAGGTCCAAAGCACTCTCACAATTGCGAGGCTACAGCCCTCAGACTGCTGAGATCCTTGCATTGTCACTCAAACACGGATCAAAGTGCAAACTTGTGCAGACAATCGCACAACACATCCAATAGCATGATCATGGCAAAACAATCTTGTTCAATGCCGAGCATCGACACGGTTCTATCAGTCAACAAAACCGCACTGGGCAACCTCATTCCCCTACTCAAATGCCCCTGCGCACGAAACCCTCACATCGCGATGCTTCACAGTGCGATTCTATCAAAGGTCATCTTCTGGTATAGAGTTGCTGTGACAGCTCGCTATCACTCTGATGGAGTTGAACTGCAACCGATGAAGATTCAGTTGGGAATGTTGGATCTAGATGACGAAGATCAAGCAACACTGCAGAGAGCTTTGCTTCTTAGTGAGTTACGGAAGGCGGAGAAGATTCTGGAGACGTTTGATTCTTTTTCTGTTCGTGAGGACGGAATTCCTAGTTGGCATGCTTCGGCGCTGAGGAATATGAGAGAGGAGTTACAGGTTATTATTCAGAAGATTAAAAGGGGGCAGAGGGATCTGGCATGACTGTGTTTATTAGTAGCTTCATTCTCTCAGGAGGAGAAGGTCCGCTCCTTTGAAATCTCCCACTCTCGCGAAATCTTGACACCTTCATGACTATATACTCCTATAATCACAGTTCATTAATCTAACTAATACTATAGAAGTCCTGTGACTTATTCAAAGCAACCCTCTTGTCTTTGTCATCATAGTCATTGTGAGGTTTTGGTCGACGTAAACTCGGCAAGCCTCCAAGCCCGAAGCATCGTCACCACAGCAGACACAATGCCTGATGACGCCAGCTGCGCACTATAAGACACGTTTCTAGAAGACAAGAGCCCTGAGTGACGTAACAGTAGAGTATCACAATTCAAAGGCAGGATCATGCCAATTTTGGTGGTATATTCCACGTCTTACCGTCGATCACTTGACATCCCATGTGATTTTCAAATCATGTGATACTTCGTATTTTCGTTTGTGAAAGCCACTTGCCTGTGATGATTAGAGACACACTGTTAGCCAATGATTGAACAGCACTGCTAGCGATACTCTGAGGAATTCGGAAGCCGACAAGTTATCTGGAATGATACAGGTCATGTCTCACAGGGTCCGAAGTACAGGCACGTGGATATCGTGAGACTAATCATCAAATCGGATTTAAAGCAGATACCCGTGAATGACCCTTGTTCCTTCCCGAATTCCACAGTGACAGATGTTGATACCTGATCTTGTTTGAGGTAAGTGAGCACGGAGCGGGTCTCACGTCAGGGTTATGAGCTCCTAGATTGTCAAGAAAAGAGAAGAAACACTCCAAAATCATCGTGCTGGCTTATGTTGTTTCCTGTGATAGGCTACCCTGGATACACGCTTTGCGCTATTGTTTGAAGGTTGCAAGATATATGCGGGTCCCATTGAAGAGTAAGCTACTTGAAGATGCAATTATATGCGTTCTGTCCTGTCCTGTCCTGTTAAACATTCGACCCCAGCTCGGCCTCGCTCTTAGGCGTCGACGCGAGTTGTTGGCAGTCGAGATGCATGTGGCGGGGCAGATACGACTGTCTCAACCCGACCTTTCAAGGTTACACAATCACAAACGGCATGGGTCAATCCGGACTCCGAGACAGGCAAGCCAAATGATCGCTGCATGGCTGTTAAGCGGCTACGGAAAGACGCAGTGAGGGGCTGGGCAAACAATAGAACTTAGTATAAGCCATGTTTGCTTCAGCCATACCACAACCAACCACACATAAAAGGCCATATTGGAGTGCTCAATAACAATCTTCCCTCTCGCTCCTATCTTTGTCTTGTTCTATCAATAACCACGAATACTTCAAAACCCTCCCCTCCTCCCCCCTCCTCCAAAAAGCTTCCATACATATCAACAATCACCGTCAAAATGGCAGCATCACTCGGAAAATACGTCTCCAAGCTCGCAGGCTCGCGCGTCCTCGTCATCGGCGGTTCTTCAGGAATTGGCTTTGGTGTAGCAGAAGCAGCTATTCAAAACGGCGCCTCCTCTGTCTTTATCTCATCGTCGTCGCAGTCAAAAATCTCCACCGCCATCGAGCGCCTCAAGGCAAACAACCAGTCCGCCAAGGCTCAGCTCCACGGTGTGCCCTGCAACCTTGGCTCGCCCGAGACCCTCACCTCAGAGGTCAAGAACCTTTTCGCAGAGGTCGCCAAGTCTGGAAAGCTCGACCATGTTGTCTTCACGGCGGGCGATAAGCTTACTGTTGGAAAGCTGGAGGATTTCTCGCTGGATGATATTCGACAGGCTGGCACTGTGCGCTTCTTTGCCCCGATTGTGATTGCGCAGCAGCTTCGCGAGCATTTGAACCAGAGCGACGCTTCATCTTTCACCGTTGCTACGGGTGGTGCAACGGAGCATTGCAGCAAGGATTGGACGGTCATGTACTCTTACCTCTCCGGCCTACGCGGCATGATCCGTGGATTAGCAGTCGATCTAGCTCCCATCCGCGTCAACGCAGTTGCGCAGGGTCCGATTGAGACAGAGCTCTGGAACCACGTCAAGGAGATCGGATATTGGGACAATGTCACTGCTCGTCTCAAGGGAAGAATGACGACCGGGGCTATTGGACAGGTGGAGGATGTTGCGGAGGCTTATGTTTACTTGATGAAGAACAAGAACGCTTCTGGTAGTGTTGTTGAGACTACGGGTGGAACACTGCTTTCTTAGGGCTGAGGAGGCTGAAGGTGCTAGGTTTATTATGAGTCTAGATGCGAGGTGTTACAGGGTAACAGGCATCAAAACATTTAGAAAGCGACGAAATACGATCATGTCACTAAGCACATAAAATTCAATAAAGCTGCGAGAATGTCTATAAAAATTTGTCTCCTCGTTCTTAGTTCTCTACCACCAGATTGTCGTGTCTCTGTGATGCGACCGATGCTCTTCATTGAAGATAAATGTTGCTGCAGGTATATAAGCGTAGCTTAGGTTCTCCACCTCCCCACCGTCTCATTACAGGTCAGCGCTCACCTAAAATAAGCTCGTAAACGCTGTAAGACGCTTCACGTTAGCTTCCGTTGGCTCTCCCATTCTCGCGTCTCGGCACTAACACTCAATTCCCGACTGGTTCCACAGGCACTGATTCCTCGAAGCTACGCCGCATTCGGCCTCTCGCTATTGTTTTCGCTATTCGGACTTAACCCGTTCAAGGTCCGCCGCGCGTGTAAGTCGAGTTGCACAGCGAAGACAAGTTTGATGAATCACTGCGTTACAGGCGACTCACAAAGGATACCTCGTAGCCGTGTGAGTGTCTATTTCCTTTTGTCAAGAATGTACTGAAAATTGGTTTGGGCAATGTTTACTCACTTGCGCAATTGTGCTTCTTTAAATCGTCTTCAGGCACTCTCATCGCATGTCAGAGCTGCAAGCACCATGAAAGAAGCAATTGTGTCAAGAGGCCCAAAGGTCAAGATTATCGACAGTCCGATACCGAAAGCAGGACCGGGCCAAGTTGTGACCAAGATTGTGTTTGCGGGCAGTAACCCCAAAGATTGGTGAGCAGTCTATTGCTTCTCAGCCTCACGCGCACATGGGGCTGATGATTTATAGGAAACGACCCGAGTATTGGGGTGCGAAAGGCACCGGCAATCAAGGCGATGATCACTCGGGTATTGTGTATGAAGTTGGTGAAGGAGTCTCTGAGTTTCGACCTGGTGATCGCGTCGCAGCGATGCATGAGGGGAAGCAGCCTGGTGGTAGTTATGCTGAGTACGGAGTAAGCTGGGCCTACACGACCTTTCGACTACCAGACAATACTTCATTTGAAGGTGGGTACTCATTGATCTTACTACAATTGCACCACGGCTGATATGAATGATCATGTTAGAGGGCGCTGCAATACCCTTTACTGCACTCACAGCCGCCTGTGCTCTCTATGCACGTCTTCGTCTTCCAGAGCCATGGCTTCCAGTCTCGGATTCTAAGAGGATTCCTCTCGTAATATGGGGTGCATCTTCAGCCGTCGGTTCATACGCCGTCCAGCTCGCCCGCCGTTCAAATATTCACCCTCTCATCTGCGTCGCAGGCCGCGCGCAAGAGCACGTTGAGAAGCTAATCGACAGAAGCAAAGGCGATACTGTGATAGACTACAGGAAAGGCCGCGAGGTAGTGACTAAGGAGATCACCACTTCGCTCAAGGGAGAAAAGCTGGAGTATGCTTTCGACGCAGTATCTGAGATGGGTTCCTACCAGACTATCTGCGATGTTCTCGATCATCAGACTGGCAAGATCACACTGATCATTCCGGCGCAAAGCTATTCGGATATTCCTAAGACCATTCAGAAATCGGTTACCACTGTGGCGAGTGTACACGAGGATCTGAAGGACTTTGGGTATGTGTTCACAAGATACTTCAGCAAGGGTCTTGAAGAAGGTTGGTTCAAGGCGCAGCCGCAGGAGACTATTCCGGGTGGACTGGAAGGCGTTGAGAAGGGTCTGGCCAATTTGAAGAATGGGACGGTTAGTGCGGTCAAGTATGTGTACAGGATTGCTGATACACCTGGTGTTGAGAAATGAGTGGGCTGTGAGCTTCGAAAGGCACGGATGTATAACAAGGCTTTGTACTATAGACATGAATGACGGACAATGCATTTCTTTGAATTCCCATTAACTAAAAACAGCAATAATTACCTAACCTAACCTGTTTGAAGTGAACAGACCCGTCTGGCCTTTCCATCGTAGTGGCGCATCCCCCCAAGCGTTGCGCCAATGGCCTGAAGGTACGGGACTCGGGAGCCGTGACGGTTCAATCTTCAACGGTCAGCTTTGTGTCCCCATTTTGTGCTGGGAACGGAAGAAGACCGAACATGCTATGTCTATACTTACTTCTAGTGATGAAGGCTGAACAGGCTAGTCTTCGGGTCCCGAACCAAAGAGGCGGTTTTGTGTCATGTCGAAAACAGACGTATCATTCCCCCATAGTTTCTTTAGTCCCAGGAATCCAGATGTAATAAGCGCATTCACCACCAAGATGTACTGATTAGTCAGTATCGGACCTGAAAGAGCATATATTTCGATCCCTCTTGAGTATCGTCGGGCATCATCGTGGGATCTGTCACCCGTACTGGGCGTCTCACCTTACCCGGGTGATTACTTGAATCCCTATGGGGACTCCATCGGGAACGTTTCGGGGACTCATGTTGCGCACACATGAGCTGAATGTTGTGGCGATGTCGACAATTGAATGCCAAGATTCCAAGTGTACTTGGCCATCTTGGCTTCAAATACAATGAGCGCCAGTTCCTGTAGCAGAATGATCTTTTACAATTAACTTGGAATTCTTTCTCCTCATTCAAATCCTCAACTATACGATATGGGAATTGCACAGACACACGGCACAGACTCTACTGAAGTCAAGACTGCCAACATGCCCGTCAACGAGAAACCCAATGGCTCTGTCAACGGCAACCACCAAAGCACCAAAACCCCCAGGTCTCTCCAAGACCGTCTCGATGATTCCATCAAGCGAGGCATAGACCTCCAGGTCATGCGCTACCCCGAGACCGGCATCAGCGTTCTCATCGCCGGTGCCGGTCTAGGCGGCATAACCTGTGCTCTCGAATGTTGGCGCAAAGGACACACCGTCCGTGTCCTGGACCGCAGCACAGGACCTGTCTGGACAGGCGATAATGTCCAGATACAGCCCAGCGCTATCCTTCTTCTCAGACACTGGCCTGAAATGGGCTATGAGGTCGAGGAGAACCAGTATGATGTTGCCATGTCGTACTACAGGCAGACCGGCGAGCGCATCTGGGGTCCTGCGCCGCCCATGTTCAATGATCCCGAGAATCTTGAAGGCAGACGTGGCTTCCCTTCTGTCAATGCCCACAGTCGCATCAAGCTGTACCGTGCGTTCTTGCGACAGGCAGAGCGTGTGGGTATTCAGGTTGAATGGGGATGCAAGGTCGTTGAGTTCTGGGAAGATCTTGAGCAAGGCGTCGGTGGTCTTGTTCTCGAGAATGGCGAGAAGCGCACTGCTGATATTGTTGTTGCGGCTGATGGACTGCGTACCAAGTCTAACACCATCGTACCTGGTATGCCGAAGGATCTTACGTCAAGCGGAAAGGCTATCTATCGTGCGGGATATCCCATTGAGCATGCGCTGAAGGATCCTCAAGTACGGGAGATGTGGAACTTCAAGCCTGGTGACCAACCTATCTGGCAATTCTGGCTTGGGTAAGTTGGCTTGTCTATTGTATGCGACCTGATGGACTAACAGCTTGTAGCAATGGCTCTCACAACATGGTAGCACTTACTCACGACATCGCTTTCTGGAGCTTCATCCACTCGGTAAGTCATCCCCATCACCTTCTCGACTTCTACCTCTAACAAACCTACAGCACGATGAATCAGCCAGTGAATCCTGGGTTCCAGACGTCGACCCAGCCGAAGTCATCTCCGCGATGGAGAAGAACAACGCTGTCCATCCCGCAGTAGCAGCCTTCATCAAAACAGCCCCTAAAGGCTCCGTCGTAAACTGGCAGCTCAAGTTCAGAGACCCCCACGAGCAGTGGACGTCTCCCGGTGGCCGCGTTGTCCAACTCGGCGACGCCGCCCACGCCTTTCTGCCTACCTCTGGCAACGGCGCTACGCAGGCAATCGAAGACGGCGTAACTCTGGCTACCTGTCTTCAACTCGCCGGTAAAGCCCAAGCTGCGAACGCTACCCGCGCGTATAACAAATTGCGCTTCCAGAGGGTATCGTGCGGCCAGAAGATGGGGTTTGTGAACCAGCAGCTCAAGCAGAATACTGACTGGGATGCCATTGCCAAGAACCCAGCGCTTATTCGGTCTCGCTATCCGAAGTGGGTTTGGTCGCATGACCCTGAGGCGTATGCGTATGAGAAGTTCTGCGAGGCCCTGAACCATGTCATCAGTGATGGGGAGATTCCGCTGCATAATACCAATTTTCCAAAGGGGCATAAGTATAGGCATTGGACGATGAAGGAGGTGCAGGAACAGATCAAGGCGGGGCAGAAGCTGGAGGATCTGCAGGACGGTGACTGGGCTTAAGTTGGCCACTGTGATGGAAGGCTATAGAATGGTAGAGTGCAATTGAGTTCCTTTGTTGTATTTGTGTGGCTCGAGAAGTAGATGACTATGCTTGGGTCTTCAGTGTCCAGCGTTGGTGAATCGCTTCCTTCAGACCTCAACTCTACAACTGCGACATGTACTGACATGTGATACAAGTGCGAATCTTATACCTTTACGGTCCTGAGCTTGGAGACGGTCATACGTATGTCGACATCTGGCTTGGGGCTGTTTCTCCATCAATCTCCGCTGAGCTTAGCATGAACTTCAAAGTCATATTTCACTCACTAACATTTACACAAGTGCTATAGGATGAAGCATGGAATAAGTGTCTTGTGACTCTCTATCTACTGATAATCTACCAGACTAGGTCTTCCCCAAACTCATCCTCCAAGACAGCCTCAATGACAGACAGCTCACTGGCAGCCGGCCTCTCAATAGCCCGAATCTTTAAACGTGCATCAGCCTGACTCAATAGAGCGCTCCACTCCTCAACCTCCCGTTCCTTGGCGTTGAACGTCTGTATCATTGTAAGATCTTTCTGCCTCAGAGTTGCTTCAAAGGTCCTCGAACCAGAACCGGGCTTAGGCAAGACCATGTCCATGATCAGCAGTCTGCTAGACGGGCCCATGGCCTCTACCACGCCTTGCAGGATCTTGACAGCGTCGGCGTTGGGCCAGTCGTGAAGAATCGTGCGCAGTAAGTACACATCTGCATGCTTGACTGGCTGGGGGGTGAAGAAGTCGTATTCGATTATCTCAATACGGCTTCCCACATCATCTGGCAGCTCAGAAACACGGGCTTTGGCCGTTTCTAGAGGCTCTGGGAGGTCTTCTATGACGAGATTGAGCTGGGGATATGATGTTGCCAGCATAATGGCAGTAGAGCCACCGCTCCCACCGATCTATGCATTGTCAGTGTGACCACCACCTATGTATGGAAACGAGAAACTTACATCAACGACCTTTGCTTGGCCCAAAGACTTCCAGTCAAACGCATCGAGAAGATGTTCAACATTAGAGCCCGTATGCGACACAGCCCTGCTCTTCATGAAAGCATGAAAAGCCCGATTGAAGTCAGGTCGAGTCTTGAGGTACTCGAAAAATGACTTGTCCGTCTTGTGGACTACATTATAGGCCGTTTTATTCGTTGCCGAGGTGTCGCCCCATTTCTCAGTGGCTTCTGACAAAGAAGCCATGATTGGAACAGTCTGATTGAACATGTACAAGAGCTGCGTTCTCATGTCGACATCTGTAACAAAGTGCATGGACAGGGCATTATGCGAGAGCTGACCATCGCGTGTTTCGCTAAGAAAACCTGCAGTCATCGCCATGCGCGCAACTGACTGCAGCTGAGTCAACGGCACTTGAGCTTTGGAAGCAGCCTCAGAATAGGCTATCGATTTTGGGGGTAACGGTATGCATGACAGTACATGGAAGTGGCAAAGCCAGCCAATGCAGTGGTATTGCTGTTGCTGAACGACAAGCTCGGTGAGAAAGCTGTGAGGATCATGCACAAAGTGTTTAATCTGAGCAGCATGCTCTATGACAGCGTCTCTTTGCGTCTTGTCCATCTTTGCACTGTAAATACTGTAGAGGGTAGCGGTTGTTTGTTCAATTGGATCGTTGATGGAGGGGAGCCCGACATATACATGAGGTTCAATTCAGGTTTTGTAAAGGCAATATTTCCAGTATCGACCAGTACAAGACCAAGCTTCACGGCGTCCGAACTCCTTGGGGAAATATAGTTTCTGCGATACGACATTCCCGAGCTGAAGCAGAGTTGCCGAACGAATCCCCGGGGAGATCCCGACGACTCGGGCCTCGTCTTACAGTGATTGACATCAGTCATACAGCGACAGGGCTGAGCCTGTGTAACACAGAGTCGAGTGGCTGTGGTTTGGGGGGCGTGTAGTGAGATCTGCGTTATCAGGAGTGAGATGAGGCTCAGTTCGGAGAACAGCAAGGTTCAAGATATGCCGAATGACAAGGTCGTGATGACAGCATCGAATAAGCCAGATTTTGCTCCTATCCGGGCTCCGAGGGGGGGTTCTGAGACGCTTGATGATATCGAAGATGACGGTGAGATTATTAGTTCGGGCGGAGAAGGACTGACGAGAGAATTGACTAAGTAGATAAAAGAAACACATTCGCTTCAAAGACCTGAGAGTAGAAAACTATAGACAAGAAACAATAGACTTCAACCACCCGTTCCAATAAACTCGCAAGATTCAACACCTTTGTCATGGCTTCCCATCTCAAGCTCTATCTCTTCGGAGACCAAACCTTTGAGATCCAGCCTCACCTGAAGCACCTTCTCCAGAAGCGCGACAATCTCTTCCTTCAAGAGTTTCTGGGCAAAGCTTACAACGCCATCCGTGCCGATCTGTTCAGACTCCCGTATAGTGTCCGCAAGGACCTTCCTCGCTTTACCTGTCAGGAGGATCTTCTCCTCTGGGACCAGAGTGGTAAGCGATGTGTTGCTTTGGACATGGCGATGATGACTTTGTTTCATCTTGGTACATTTATCAGGTATGTTGATGATACACTGACTGTTGGGCGAGTGCTAATGAATGGTATAGTCAAGCGGGCATTGCTTCATATGATGCCCAGAATACAAGGGTTGTCGGTCTCTGCACAGGCGCCTTTGCAGCAGCAGCAGTTAGCTGCAGTAGCTTCACAGCAGATCTGATCCCCATGGCTGTATCATCTGTCCTTGCTGCTTTTCGGACAGGCTTGCTTGTCACAGACACTGCCCGAAGAGTCGATCCTTCTCAAGATCTAACTCAGAGTTGGGCGGTTCTTGTTCCTGGACGGAAGGCTTCTGCCATGCTGAAAGAGTTCTGCGACACTCATGTAAGTACTTCTGTCCATCAGGCCGTTGTTATGTATACTGACTATCCCTTGCAGGATATGCCCTTGACCAGCAGGCCATACATCAGCGCATATGCAACAAACGGCATCACCGTCAGCGGCCCGCCAAAGCGCCTTGTCCAACTCACGCAGTTTCTCTCTACCAAGGGTGTAACCTCCAGAAGCATTCCCATCTATGGCGCATACCATGCACCCCACCTCTATTCCAAGCAAGATGCAAGAGGCATTGTCACAAGCCTGATGCCTAACAAGTCCACCGCTCTGTCTGAGCAGATCCCTCTTCTCTCAAGCACAGGCTTCAAACCCGAGGAGCGAAGTTTTGCAACGCTCTTGGAGGACGCTGTTGCGCAGGCTTTACTTCATCCCCTTCGCTGGAGTGTCATCTTTGATGATGTCCAGGCTTCTTTGGCGAATGCTTGTTCTGAGCAGTTCTCTATTGTGCCTATTGGTACAACTGCTGAGCATCTTATTTACAGTGCCCTCAGGAAGACATCTCTGCGCTCACTTGTTCCTGAGACAGTGGGACAGAAGGACCAGAGCAAGGACCAGAGTGTACCCGAGTCTGGCACTAGCAAGCCAAAGCTCGCCATCGTCGCCATGTCCGGTCGTTTCCCCGGTGCTAAGGATAACGAAGCTTACTGGGATCTTCTTTACCAAGGTCTTGACGTTCACAAGCCCGTCCCAAGTCTTCGCTGGGATCAAAAGACCCACGTCGACCCAACTGGCCAGACCAAGAACACTGGTGCTACACCATTTGGCTGCTGGCTAGACGATCCAGCTGAGTTCGATGCTCGTTTCTTTAACATCTCACCAAGAGAGGCCCCTCAGATCGATCCTGCCCAGAGATTGGCTCTCATGACAGCCTACGAAGCGATCGAACAAGCAGGTATCGTTCCAGATGCAACGCCATCCACTCGTCCTGATCGCGTGGGTATCTTCTATGGTGTCACCAGCAACGATTGGATGGAGACGAACAGTGCCCAAGCCATCGATACTTATTTCATCCCTGGAGGCAATCGAGCTTTCATTCCCGGCCGCATCAACTACTTCTTCAAGTTCAGCGGCCCCAGCTACGCCGTCGACACAGCATGCTCTTCCAGTCTGGCTGGTATCCATCTCGCCTGCAATGCTCTCTGGCAAGGTGATGTTGATACTGCGATTGCCGGCGGTACCAATGTCCTTACTAACCCTGACTTTCATGCTGGTCTTGATCGCGGGCACTTCCTCTCGCGAACCGGAAACTGCAAGACTTTCGACGACAGTGCTGATGGGTATTGCCGAGGTGAAGGCGTTGCGACTATTATAATTAAGCGACTTGATGATGCTCTTGCTGAGAATGACCCTATCCTGGGTGTTATTCTTGGTGCGTACACGAACCATTCTGCTGAGTCGGAGTCGATCACTCGTCCGCATGTCGGTGCCCAGCGGGTTATCTTCAACAAGATCTTGAACGAAGCTGCTGTTGATCCTTATTCAGTCAGCTACGTCGAGATGCATGGAACGTAAGTCTGTCCCTGCCTTTGTCAAATTTACTTGCGGCAATTCGTTTGCTAACACATTTGTTCAGAGGTACCCAAGCCGGTGACGCCACAGAAATGTCCAGCGTCCTGGAAACATTCGCACCGCCTATAATTGATGGCAAGGTCACTCGAACAAGTGATCAAAAGCTCTACATTGGCTCAGCCAAAGCCAACATCGGCCATGGTGAAGCTGCCTCAGGTGTCTGCAGTGTTATCAAGGTCCTACAGATGATGAAGAAGAACACCATCGTTCCGCATTGCGGCATCAAGACCAAGATCAATCACCGTTTCCCAACTGACTTTGAGCAGCGCAACGTTCGAATTGCTCTTGAACCAACTATTTGGGAGAAAGGAAGTGCTGAGAGTCCTAGGCGGGTCTTTGTCAACAACTTCAGTGCTGCGGGTGGAAACTCGGCATTGTTGATTCAGGATGCGCCGCCTAAGAAGCTACTCCCTGCTGCATGCGACTCACGAGTTCAGTTTCCTATTGCTGTTACGGCCAAGAGTGGTGTTTCTCTCCAAGGCAATCTCAGATCACTCCTTAAGTTTCTCAGAGAGAACTCTCAGGTATCTCTACCTGAGCTCTCTTACACAAGCACAGCTCGTCGCATCCACCACCAACACCGCATTCTTTTCACAGGCGCTACAGCCGAAGAGATTTGTTCCAAGGTTGAGACCGCTCTTTTGAACAACACCGGCGTCAGCCGTCCCAAGAGCGCGCCAAAGGTCATCTTCACATTCACCGGTCAGGGAGCACAGTACCCTGGAATGGGAAAGCAGCTCTTTGAGGAGAACTCTTTCGTGCGCAATGAGCTTCTTCAGCTGGATCAGATTGCCCAGAATCTCGGTTTTCCGTCCATGTTACCCTTCATCCAGTCCGAGGAGCCGGACGTTAGTAAGTTTGCGCCGTCGCTCGTGCAGTTAGCCAGCGTTTGTCTCCAACTTACACTGAGCAAACTTTGGGCTTCTTGGGGCATTGTCCCAACTGCTGTTGTTGGACATAGTTTAGGCGAGTATGCTGCTCTCAACGTTGCTGGCGTTCTCTCAGATACCGATACCCTCTTCCTTGTCGGGGGTAGAGCCCAGTTGCTTGAGCAGAAGTGCACCCGTGGTACACATGCTATGCTCGTGGTAAAGGGGTCTCAGGAGGAGATCGCTGAGGCTCTGAAGGGTCAAGATTATGAGACTGCATGCATCAACTCTCCTATCGAGACTGTTCTCGCTGGGCCGAACGAGCAGATCGCTAAGCTCAAGGAAGTTCTCACTGCAGCCAGCTTCAAGACTACACTTCTCAAGGTCCCTTACGCGTTCCACTCGTCTCAGCTAGAGCCAATGGTGTCGGACATCGAGGAGCTAGCCAGTAAGGTGACCTTCTCCATGCCAAACATTCCGGTCCTTTGTCCTCTTGACGGCAGCGTCATCGAAGACGGCAATGTTTTCAGTGCTTCGTATCTGGCAAAGCACTCTCGCCAGCCTGTCAACATGCTTTCCGCATTGACTACTGCCTATCGCGATGGTGTCATCACCAATCAGTCCATGGTTCTCGAAGTTGGCCCTCATCCTGCAGTTGCGGGTATGATCAAACCAACACTCGGTCAGCAGATAACATGTGTTGCTTCACTTTCCCGCGGCAGAACACCATGGGAGATGCTAGCTGGTGCCCTCAAGAGTCTATACGATGCCGGAGCAAGCATCACCTGGACTGATTATCAGAGCAACTTCCCAGGTGCCCACTCCGTTGTTCCTCTTCCAGCCTATAGCTGGGATCTCAAGGAATACTGGATTCAATATGTCAACGACTGGTCGCTGCGCAAGGGTGATCCTCCTCTGATCATCAACAACGCGCCGAAGCTCGAGAGCACAACTATCCACAGTGTTGTTGAGGAGAGCGGTGATTCTAAGAAGACTCATATTGTCGTTGAGGCAGACATTGCTCGCAAGGATTTGAGCCCACTTGTTCAAGGACATGAAGTGGATGGTATCCCTCTTTGCACCCCATCTGTGTATGCAGACATGGCCTTGACTCTGGGCAAGTACCTGCTTGAGCGATATCAGCCTCAGAACAAAGACAATATGGTTGTTGTTTCTGACATGGATATCACTAAAGCTTTGATCCTCCGGGGTGATGGTTCGAAACAGCCTGTCCAAGCTCATGCTGAGGCAGACTGGGCGTCTCAATCCGTGACCATGAAGTTCATGTCTTTTGATGTAAGTATGCAGATCACTTTCCTTCATACACAGCACTAACATTCTGGCAGAACAAGGGCAGCCTCCAACAACACTCCAGCTGTGTTGTCCGCTTCAAAGACCGCACCCATCAACAAGTCCTCCAGAGCCAAGCTCGCGACACTAAGCAGAAGATGCAAGCCCTCCGCAACCAAATCACCACCGGTGAGAGTGCACGCTTCAATCGCCCCATGGCCTATCGCATGATCCGTCCTCTGGCCCGTTTCCACAACGACTACCGCGCCATCGACGAGGTTGTCCTCAACAGTGAGACCTTGGAAGCTTCAAGCCAGATCAGTTTCGGCACTGTGAAGCGCGATGGTGACTTCCACACTCATCCTGCTGTTATCGACGCTCTCACCCAGTCGTGTGGTTTTGCCATGAACTGCAATGACAAGACTGACATTGATGTGGATGTCTACATGAACCATGGCTGGGGGTCTCTTGAGCTCTTTGAGCCTCTGGAATTTGACAAGGCGTATACTACATACACCCAGATGCACGAGGGAAAGGACAAGCTCTGGTACGGTGATGTGACTATTTTCGATGGGGAGAGGGTTGTTGCATTCTTTGGGCAGATTGCGGTAAGTATTCTCACTCTTGCTATACTCCTCGACATAGTACTGACTGTTCTTAGATCCAAGGTGTTCCACGACGAGTTCTGAAGGTCATCCTCTCAATTGAGAGTGGTAAGAAGACTCAACCTCAACGCCAGACTCAAGAGCAACCCCGCAACACAACTCCATCAGCCCCGAAAGACGTTCCTCCCAAAATGACGCGGAGTAAGCCTGTTGCAAAAGTCGAACCCCAGAGGTTCACAATAGCGATCCGCATCATCTCCGAAGAGAGCGGCATCGACATCGCCGACTTCACCGACAGTACCACCTTCTCAGATGTAGGCGTCGACTCCCTCCTCGGCCTCACCATATCCGCCCGTTTCCAGGACGAGCTCGACATAGACCTTGACTTCAATGCGCTCTTTTTCGAACACCCAACCGTCAAAGACCTAAAGGCGTTCCTGCAGGGTTCCGAAGAAGACGTCAGCGGAAGTTCATCCTCAGCAGCCAGCGACTCTGGTCGTGAGTCGGCCACAAACGGAAGTGCTACGCCAGATCTACAGGAAGAGTTTGCGGATTCTATCGAGGTTGAGTTTGAGCGTGCTCTTGAGATCATCTCAGAGGAGAGTGGTGTTGCCAGGGCTGATCTTGATGATGATACAAACTTTGCCGATTGCGGTGTTGACTCTCTCCTGTCGCTTGTCATTGCGAGTCGATTCCAGGATGCTTTCGGGTTGGATGTTGGGCATGAGCAGCTGTTCATGGAGTGCCAGACTGTGGCAGATCTGAGAGCCATGTTGGCAAGGGAGATGGGCTTAGCAACCAATTCCTCGACCGTTCCTGCGACGGTCCCTGCAGATGTCCCAGAGCCCTTCGTCTCTGAGACTGTTGCTGCAGAGGTCTCTATTACTCACAGCGATACATCCACTCTTGCTATGCGGGAGAAAGCCATTAGCGACCTTGTCCACAAGCATGCCACTGGTTTCTCAGCACCAACCTCGAACCCTTCTGGTCCCCGTCCTGGCAAGAACGAGAACGTCGTCCTCGTCACTGGAGCCTCAGGCGGCCTTGGAAGTCACCTCGTCTATGCCCTCGCACAGCTCGAAGAAGTCCGTACCGTCATCTGCCTCAACCGCACAAACAGAGAAGACCCATCCACTCGTCAGTACAAGGCCATGAGGGACAAGGGCATCCGCTTCCCTGAGAACCTCAAGTCAAAGCTACAGATCTTCGCGACCGATACCTCCAAACCCAAACTGGGACTTTCCGACAGCGAGTATGCCAGCATGACTCAATCTGTAACACACATCATCCACAACGCCTGGCCCATGAGCGCCAAGCGTCCTCTCTCTGGCTTCGAGTCACAATTCCAAGTCTTCCGCAACCTTCTCGATCTCGGTCGCGAGTGTGCTTCTGGACGTCCTGAGGACTTCAAATTCAGCTTCCAGATGGTATCTTCGATTGGCGTCGTTGGTCAATGGGGTCTTGCTGCTGGTAAGACAGGAAAGATCGTTGTGCCTGAGCAGAGAGCTACCATCGACTCGCTTCTTGGTAATGGCTACGCAGAAGCCAAATGGGGTTGTGAGAGGATGCTCGATGAGACTCTTCATAAGTATCCCAGCCGATTCCGTCCCATGGTTGTTCGTCTTGGTCAGATTGCTGGGTCAAAGACAAGTGGTTATTGGAACCCCATGGAGCATTTCGGATTCCTCATCAAGTCGTCTCAGACTTTGAACGCTCTGCCTGATGTTGACGGTAACCTTAACTGGACGCCTGTCAACGATATTGCCGATACGCTCACTGATCTAGTCTTGTCCGACAACACCCCGTATCCCATCTACCACATTGACAACCCAGTTGGGCAGCAATGGCGCGACGTCAACAACATTCTCTCTGAAGTCCTCCGCATTCCCAACAAAGTCCCCTTCAAAGACTGGCTCGACCTGGTGCGAAAGGCTCCTCAGCAGGATAACCCTGCCGCACTTTTAGCCGATTTTCTGGAGGAGACTTATCTGCGCATGGCTTGCGGTGGACTTGTACTTGATGTGAAGCACACACTTGAGCATTCCAAATCTCTAGCTGCTGTCGGCCCTGTTTCGGAGACTGTGGTCAGGAAGTACATTCATATCTGGAAGGAGATCGGGTTTTTGAAGACTACTACTGAGGATAGGGCTGGGTTTGAGGCTGAGAGGGCTCGACTTTGGGGGCCTAGGGCATAAAAGAATTGGTTGTGATAGTCCCATGTTTGGGCAACGGTATTAGACTTTCCTTTACTATTTCGCAACGTTTTATTATTTCCTGATACATATAGACGCCAATACATGGAGTTTTACTACCTCACAGTGTCCTTTGCAACTGTTTCTAGAGGACCGTTATTGTCTCCATAAGACCATACACATTTCTTTCACTAAGGTTCCTCCGCCAAGCTGTATCTGGCCCCATGACGCGAGCAGAGACCTTCGTCTTGTACTCGGAGATCTCCTGCCCACATATTGTCCAAACAGAATCCGGTCAGTGAATGACCACTCTCTGACACACCCAAGCACCACTCATAACTTCCAAGCATGTTTACCAGCATTGTCCGCGAGTCTGGGCTAGCGGCTACGACACCTATGGCACAGGTCAAGGCCACAACGTAGGCAGTGCAGGAGGTAATTTGGCAGAACATCGTGGCACTGATCACATGCATCCTCTCCGTCGTCTCTCCTCACATTTATGTGACGGCAAGGAATCCTCCTGCCAGCCTGGCCGCCGATCCTGACTAGTCTCTGTGGAGGAGCGGCATCCTCAGCTGGTCTGTCCAGGAGGTTCTCGACCTGGAATTGAGGGCAATCGCAGGTCTTCCATCGTTCGCCGCAGACGTAGCAGAATTGGAAGCCACAACGGCAAGCTGGATGGAATCAACGGTTAGCAAG
The DNA here is from genome assembly GCA_900312805.1 of Fusarium torulosum. NCBI lineage: Eukaryota > Fungi > Ascomycota > Sordariomycetes > Hypocreales > Nectriaceae > Fusarium > Fusarium torulosum. Next base: position 7,960 of record ONZP01000069.1, on the reverse strand, counting down.
CGGAAGCAAGACTATACTTAGGCTAAGAAGAGGAGAATACTGGGCGGTAATTGAGATTTCACAACTTACAGATGTGATTGCAGCCGAGAGAAAGTGAAACCATATACTGGCATTGCCCACACTGTCTCCAGCCCTCGACTTCTGCCATAGCAAAGACCTCCCGCGTTTCATCGTCCTGTAGTCCAGAGCAGGGATCCGGATGCCTTTCTGACTTGCATTTGACACATGTTTCCTTCTCGCAGCGAATACAACTCGCAATGTCGGCTTCGATAGAACTTGGAGGTATAAAAGCCGCGCATGCAGTGTCGCTACAGTAAGTACGATCAGGTGTCTCTAGCTCGAGCTTCCTGGCTTCATATCCATTGAATTGCTGTTCGGAGATCAGAGGGTTTTCAATGGCGACGGGGATGATTTGTCCGCAGCACTTCAGGGGGAAGCTGGATTCGTCTCGTATAGATGTCTGGATCCAGTTGCCTAGACATGTTCGGCAGATTTTGTGAGAGCATGGTGCTTCGAAAGTCTCGGATACAGGAAGTTCGTCACTGCAGGAGATGCACTCAGCCGTTTCGAGGATGCAAGCGGCTGGGGGAGGTGACGGAGCGAAGACAGACGGGCTTTCTGGCGATTCTTCGACTTGTTCTTGCTCTTGCTCTCCGCCTGGGCCTTCGTTTTGGTCAATCATATGATCGGTATTGATATCCTGGCCAGGACTGGGATCTTGAGGGTTCGGCCCGTCATTGATCTCATTCTCTTCGTCCATGTCCACATCAACATCACCGCTGGCAGTAGTAGTGTCGTCAGCCATAGGAGATACAGTGTCTGTTTCCGGTGGCGGAATGTTGAAAAGCCGAAGAGTATCAAAAGTCTCGTTGTCTAATTGTCCGTCCTGGGCAGCATTCTCGCGGGGCGGACTGGCAGGTCCCACCCCTGGATCTTGTTCGAGTCGCTGAGCGAAGTTCCGGTCTCTTTCTGCTTGTTCATCCTCTTGAAGGAGTGCTGCGATTAGCGCGGCATCTGCCTCAACAGCTTGCGCGATGCTCAAGGCGAGAGCATAATCCGCAGCCTCCATCCTGGAGTTCTCGAGGTGGTCAGTGAAGACCTGAAAATGCGCTAGGTGTACTGCTCGTGTGGTGTTGATTCAGCCGATGCCTGCTTTTTTTTCAACTCAACTCGAATCAGTGAGCGAGACAAATTCAGCAGGAAAGTGCTATAGATGACGCATTGCTTGTAGCTATTGATACGGCCGGGTTCTAAATTTCGTTCAACTCGGCCCGAGGCAGTGGAGGACGCAAAGTGAGTAAGATAGGATAAAAACGAACAAAACGAACAAAAACAAATCAGGCAGCAATCGATGGGGCGAGCAAAGATCTGGATGATGAATCACTGTCGGTACGGTTGGCTCGCAGTGCCTTCTCTCAACCAACAAGACCACACACGAGAACGGCAGGCCTAGGTATAACAATGAAGGGTGGATCTTTCGGAAGACAGTAATAAGCTTTGATTTGTGCTACTTCATTCAAGCTGACCACAAAGAATGCCACGAAAGGCTGGTGATATGGATGCCTCTTGGCTTTGTTATGGAATGAAGATATCAAGACGCAGCAGCTGTTTGTTGCTCCGCTTAGGAGACCTTGTTTCGTATAGTTATCATACTTCCTTCTTGAACACCCGAAGTCAGTTCGACTCATAGTGCATCAAGTAACATCAAGTTGAAAAGCCGAATCCGGGTATATGTGAGGCTGCTTGCCCTACCTCATATATTATATGACCGTAAACTTCCATCATCGACGTTATGTAGTGTTCATATCGCTCTTCCTATCCTCAGCAAGTTCTTTCCTGTCGAAACAGTCGCCGCGTGACAGTTAGATCGGTTCAAAACATTACTCACGAAGCTTAGTATTCTGTGCAGACCTTAGAGTATGATGTTATACTTTATTATACGTGTATAATGTAAGCTTTGATGTGACCGCAAGCCCCTGGCGCGATTGTGGTATAAAATTCTTTCACATAAGCCCTGCGCTTTCAAAGTGGACTTATCGGGTGAAGCAATGTCGAACGTGGCACATGGATGATGTAAGTTGGAGAGAAACAATCCAGCTTTCTCATCTCCTACCGTTGAGTTGTTTATTTCTGCGACAGATCTAGAGGAATAAAGCGCCACTATTCTCAATACCAACTGCCTATCTAGCTTTGATAACAATGACGTTAGGATTACATATTTTGGTAGGCACGATCGTTTGTTGTGTTGAGACTGGTAAAGTTCGTGGTTGCTTGGAGCTTATCGACCAAGTACTTTCCGTCAGAAACACAAGTAATAAGACATGATTTCAATGTATGAAGTTCACCTTGACTTGAAATTGATCAAATCACTTGATCATATCATACAAATGTATACCATCTCTGGGTCTGTAACACACAAGCGTCTATACCAAAAACTACAAAAGTCTCTTCTCTATAAATATGAGAACCGCGAAGTGTTGTTATCACTGGCTTCATTCATATCGCGTGTCTCCTGCTCTAGGTTATCTCAGAACAGACTGGCCAATAATTACTTGCTCCCTATGCCGCGTTGGAATCGGTCAAATAACCCGACAAAAAGGTTAAGGTTGTTACGCTCAGACCATGTCTCAGTCGCAGGGATGACACTGAAGCTAGCAGAAGATGACCGCATGTACCGGATCTGAAATGGTAATTCCGGATGCCCATCGTTCAGCTTTAGGCCGATCACATTTTGATTCCCAAACTTGGTCTATGACTTTAAACAAACGACACGATGCCTCGGCTGCTGATAAGCAAAGCGATATTCTCTTTTTCTTGACTCGTAGTTCATGACAAGACAAAACATGAGAGAGCTGAAAACCAGGGTCTCATTTATTTCGATCTGCGGCGTGGGGATTTCAAGAGGCGCGGGTCTAGACTCTCGGTTGGCGTTCGCCGTTGACCCCTTGTCCTAGTATATGCTGACGATAAAGCAATGATTGGTTGTCGTTCACCGTGGAAAGAATGCAATAAGACCCTTAGAGCTTTCCAATTTTCCCCTTCTCCTCAATTGAATTCTTCCTTTTCACAGCCACAGCCACATTGTCATCCCCGTTTCGCCAAGACTCGGGACTTCAATTGAGTACTTGACGCGAAAAGCCGCAAATGGTAATGCAAAAGAGGACCGCGCTTGACTTTCCCATCAATTCGACACGCAGCGGTAGTCACAGAGGCTGAGGGGTTCATGGGTTTGTCAATCGCCAACAGGGGACTTGACTGTGCCGCAGTGATCGCTACAAGAGGCCCTGTCATCAGGCTCCAGGGGCTCCAGTGCCGCCTATCACCTAAAGACGGGAGGGCGCCCACTTTTGCACCACCGCAAGGAAACATCCCACTTCCAACGTCACCTTGATCACGACTTCATCTCGATCATTTCTGCCTCATCTGTTTCCCGGCAGAGACCTGGCGTTCTTTTCTACCGAGACATCGTCCCAGGAACCGCAACAATCGATATATCAGCAAGAGTCCTCGATGTCCGCCTACTCGACACTCTGCAGCCTCGTCGCAAGGTAACAATGCGGCGGCGCAGTCATCGTCACTTATCGCCCCAAGCTAGCATCCTTATCTAAGCTCGCTATATCGCATATATCATCAAAGTCTCTCATTCAACGTCGCCATGGCTCCTGACTGGCACAGTCTCATCGCCAGGGGAGGGTTTGAGCTACCTGTGGTATGGCCGTTTAACTCTAACTTTAACTCACCTCGTGGCGTTCATACTGACAATTGCCTGTAGGAAGGCGATGACTCTCGAGTCGGTTCTACGAGAGATGGTTCCAGTGGTGGTACCATCAGCACCAACAACGCCTCCAAGTCGTCGTCAGTTCAGTCCCTTGTTGGAACGTTTGTACCCGTCATCATTTATTGTGCTGTCTGCGTCATCTTCTTCTCCATCTTCCGAGTAAAATGCAATCGAGTCTATGCGCCTCGTGCTATACCTAGCCTCCGCTCACCTCAGTAAGTACAAGAGCTCAATTCCCTTTGATCAATGCTCACAACCTCATAGTAAACCTATACCACCACTTCCCACAGGCTGGTTTAATTGGGTCAAACCCTTCTTCAACACTCCAGACACGTTCGTGCTCAATCATGGCTCTCTTGACGGTTTCTTCTTTCTGCGTTACCTCAAGGTCTTGCGGAACACCTTTCTTGTAGGCATTCTGATCGCATGGCCAATCCTCCTCCCTGTTCACATTACTGGTGGCAACGAATCAGCCCAACTGGACATTCTCACGATTGGTAAGGTCAGTGATAAAAAGCGCCTGTTCGCCCACGTCGCTGTCGCCTATATGTTCTTTGGTGAGTAACTCAATTACGGCTGACTTCTAATTGCGCAATACCTAACCAGTCAGGCTTTGTTCTCTTCACTATTATTCGAGAGTGTTTTTACTACATCGGCATCCGTCAAGCGTATCTTTCCTCTCCTCATTATGCGAAGCGACTATCGTCTAAGACTGTCCTGATTACTTCGATCCCTGAGCGCTATCTCGACGAACGCCGACTGCGAAAACTTTACGGCGACTCTGTGAAGCGTGTTTGGATCCCCAGAACCGCCAAAGCTCTTATCAAACTCGTGGAGGAAAGGGAATCAACGGCTATGCGACTGGAGAAAGCGGAGATTTTACTCATCAAGAAGGCACATCTTGCGCGCAAGAAAATTCTCGACAAGAACCCACCATCAACTTCATCCTCCGCCGAACCATGTGCTGCAGATTCAGGCTCCTCCTACAGAACGGATCCTAGTAGCGAAGAGCATCGACCAGGCTCCCCGCGGCGTGTCGAAATTCCGCCAAACCAAGAACACGAGCATAGCGAAACCCAGGAGCATATTGTCAAGTCAGATTATTCACAAGTGACCCAAAAACCTAGCCACAACACTCACGATCTGCTCGAAAAGTCCGCCGAAGATCCTGAATATGTCCATCCCTACGGGCTCAACCCAAACCTTCCTGACGTACGAGGTTCTGTCGCCGCTCAGTGGATTCCTGTTACAGCACGCCCGCATCATCGACCGCTCCAGAACTTCTTCCGACGAGTCGACACTATTCGCTGGTGCCGCTTGAGACTGAAGGATTTGAACCATGAGATTTACAAGCTTCGTCGCCAAGTTCGTCGTGGCGATGGGCAGACGTTGCCTGCTGCATTCATCGAATTCGATACCCAAGAAGCTGCTCAAGCTGCGCACCAAATTGTGGCCCATCACCGACCTCTTCAGCTTGCTCCTCGTCTCCTAGGTGTCCGGCCCAACGAGGTGGTCTGGAGTGCCCTCCGAATACGCTGGTGGGAACGCATCGTCCGCCGTCTACTCGTTATGGCCCTGGTTTCAGTCGCCATCATCTTTTGGTCCTTCCCATCTGCCATGATCGGTATTGTGTCCAATATCGACTTCTTGAGTGGCATCGTTTTTCTCAACTGGATCAAGCTGCTTCCCAAGCCTATTCTTGGCTTTCTCCAGGGATTTATTCCAGCTATCGCCTTGTCATTCTGGATGTCGCTCGTTCCTGCGATGCTGAGGTGTATGTTTTGTCGCCATTTTTTCCCTTCGCCCTTTGCTAACTATCCTAGTCTGTGGTGTCCAAGCTGGAATCCCCTCTCTTGTACTGGTCGAGCTGTTCGTCCAAAAGATCTACTTTGCTTTCCAGGTAGTGCAGGTGTTCTTAATCACCACATTAACATCGGCTGCTTCCGCCGCAGTTCTAGACATCATCCAGCATCCTATGTCTGCGCCCGATCTCCTTGCTCAGAATCTACCTAAAGCATCCAACTTTTATCTCTCGTATATCCTTGTCCAGTGTATGGCCATTGGTGCCACTGGCCTGCTGCATATTTTTGAGTTAATACGGCATTACGCGTTTGGTAGAGTTGTTCAAAACCCCAGAACTCGCTTCAATGTTTGGTACAGTCTTCGCCCTCCACGTTGGGGTGGTGTCTTTCCGATCTATACGAACATGGCATGCATTGGTGAGTCGGCGTCAGTTCTCGAGTTCCTTCTCTTTGCTAACCCTTCCAGCTTTCTGCTATACATGCATCGCTCCTCTGATCCTACTATTTGCATGCGGTGGCATGGCCTTCACAAGGCTCATCTACCGATACAACATCCTTTACGTATTCGACTCTGAGATGGACAGCATGGGCATGTTCTATCCAAACGCCCTCCTCCAACTCATTACCGGGCTTTACCTAGCCGAGATCTGCATGATTGGCCTCTTTGCACTCAAGCTCGCATTTCCGCCAATGGTACTAATGCTCATATTCCTCATTTTTACGGTCATCGTTCACTTCTCCCTCAGAGACTCCATATTTCCTCTGCTTCAGAACCTCCCTCAAACGTTGACATTGGAGGAAGAACTACAAGAGGAGGAGAAGGCGGAAGCAGCAGCAAAACTCCAGTCGGCTGCAGAGTCTGGAGAGGCCAATAGTGGTTCTGCTGCCAACTATTTCGACACAGATCAGAACTTTGGTGAAGAAGAGATTGAGGAACCACCGAGTGATGATGATGATGGGCAACCGCACGATGGACCCCAAAGTTCTAGGGGAGTTGAAGGTGCGGGCGGTCTTAAGCTGATGGTAACTGAGTGGATCAAGTCAAGCTCAAAGGCGCAGCTCAGGAAGGAAGTGCAGCAATCGGGACTGAAGCAGTTCTTGGATAGGTGGATTCTTGCTGGCAGTCACACGAGCACGGATCAACCAACCTTCTTGCAGCGGTTCCTTCACCCCGAGGTCTACGAAGATTTTATCGCCCTACGAAAGCTCATTCCTTTTGAAGAGCTTGCCGACGCCGACTATTCTGGAGACGAAAAGCTGTCTAACTACTGGCCTCCCGAATTGTGGATGCCCAAGCCTGTCCTGTGGATTCCTCGAGATGAAGCGCGCGTTAGTCGACAGGAGGTTGTGCACACAAGAAAGATCACGCCGATCACAGATGTGGGAGTGAGCTTGAATGCCAAGGGATTGGTTATTGTTAATGTTGAGGACGCGCCGTTTCCAAGGATGAGATTGGTGCACTGAGCGAGTATGATATAATGATAGATCTAGTCATGATACCCTCTTTCGCATACAAGCGTTGTATAATATTGCAATTTAGTCCTTTTACAAGACTGACGCCTTGGATGTTGTCGTAGATCCTGGTGTGCTCGTGACCTCTGAGTAGTATGCTTTGTCGCTGGGTTCACGACCTAAGAAGTTACTGAGGCTTTTGAGTTCGGGCTGACTACCACCTGGTTGAAGAACAGACTGGCGATATCGCAAACCCGCTGTCTTGTCCATGGGATCCAGTTTGAAATGATTAACCCACAGGTCAGTTGCATATACCTTGGATCTACCAATTGTTAGTAAACAGGACATTAGATGTGTGGCAAACTTACAAAGCATATGTGAAATACGCAGCATCATATCCCCGGAATGGGTGCGCAAAAGAGGCCTGCCCGATTGAATCCGCCCGTCCAAGGCCCATGATCTCCGTCTTGCTCTCGTTCCAAAGCTTTGTTGTATCCACAGGACGACCCTCCGGGGCATTATGAATCGTGAGATCAAACAGCGCCAGGAACACCTGATGGAGCATCGCATGCGCACCATTGACATGCTTCGTCTTCGCAAGATCAAGCGCCAACCTCTCCGGCAATGTCTCCCCTGGCCTTTGCGCTGTATCTTCCTTCTGCGTCTTCCAGAAGCCAAGATACTCATCGTTTAAGTAGCTGTAGTGTTTGCCGAGTCGGCGGAGCACGGAGGGGACCCATATCCAGTTCTCAAGAAGTATGCTGGGGATCTCAACGAAATCGCGTGAGCAACCGTGCTGGTTCTGAGTGCGGGTGACGAGTTTGTGGATGGCGTGGCCGAGCTCGTGGAACATGGTTTTGAGTTCGGAGTGTAAGAGGAGGGTTGGGCGGGAGGGAGTGTGAAGAAGGGATGTTATAAGGGATGATGA